>WAAD01016691.1:0-28766 GCA_013389945.1 Fregata magnificens
ACAAAATAGGTCATCTAATAAAAAAAAGTATACATAGCCACTAATAGTGAAATTAGACATTTGTGTTTTGTACCTGACTTCTGTGCTCTATGGAGTTAGATTCCTTGCCAGACTTGAGCTCTAACGGCATTATCCTAGACTGTACTCCAGACTGGTGATGGATTTTCACCCTGGCTGTAACATCAATCTTTCCCTTTAACCCAAACCTGGGAGACCAGATACTCTCTTCAATGTCCAAGATATCTACAATCTCTATCTTAGAAGAGAAATCTTCTGTTTTTTCACCACTTGACCTAGGAAGAAAATTAAGTCAGAAGTTACGATTTCCCTTAATTCTTAATATTAAAATGTGTTGTAATTAAATATTTAATATTTTTGCATTATAGGCACTCTTTAGGCACTAACTTTAGAAATAAGGTGCATTGAGTCTCACTCAAACTATCTTCCCATTAACAGAGGAAGCATATCAGAAAGTTACTTTAAATTGCACATTGGCATGTAGTTTTGCTAGTCACCTAAACTTTAAAGTTAAAAAAGAATCTTAAACTATTTTTAATAGTTTTTGGTCTTTTCTGAATAACCACACTCTAAAATATTTTGTTTCTTCAAAAAGTTTAATGATATATGCTGGAAAGTAGCATACAGATTTTCCTCAGACCTGCCACATCACGGAAATTTTAACACCCTGTTGACACCCTATGGCTATTACCATTAACAGCAAGAAGCCATAGACAAGAAGAGCTCAGCAGCAGTTGAGTAAAATCACCATTTCACTGATAAACTGTTATCTTAGTGAAGAATTACATTTGATTAATAAATAGTTTCACATTCTGACTTCATAGAATCACAGTTACAGGAACTTCTAGCTTAGTCGGTAGATCAAACATGCTTGCTTTTCTAATTACTAAAATTTCTACTTTGAACCTCACTGTTTACAAGGATTTTAAGACCAGGAAGATTTTTATGTCAGTTCACCCTCAGTCTTAACATCTTCCCCAGTACTCACAACAGCAGCTAAACATGCAGCTCTCAAGATTAGCTATTTTGGCAGTGAGGCCATTAATTAGCTCCATATCACTGAACAGTTTTGCACAAAAAGTGCTGTTCTAAAAATTAAAAGTGAACCGAACAAGATACACAACTTAGAACAGTTTTAACTTTTAATTCTGGCTTCTTACAGTTTTAGTTGCATTTTATTTTGGTTAGCTGGATTGTGCATGAAGTCTTCCACCCATTTAAAAAATGATGGCAAATATTCTTCCACTTCCTGCATTATTTCTGGTTGTTTCAGATTTAAGTGATACCTAAAAAATAAAGCCATGCATATTAAAGAGACAGAAATATTAGATTAGCTGCTGGTACTAGCAAGATTTTGCCTCAAGTAATAATAAGATTAATGGAAATAACTGTCAAGTTTGAATAAACATCTACAAATTGTAGATAGCAACAGATTCATTAAGGTTCAACTCGATTACTTCATAAAACTTTAACTGAACAGCCGTTACAAGAGATAGAATACACTATGTTCATTTCTCATGTAACTTTTGAAACAGCAGGTGTAGCACACGGAAAGCATCAGCACAGTAGATGTGATGAAACAAAACTAATAGACTGCGAGAAAGGAATACCAGACTCATGCATTTAAAAATGGCTATTCCTATGCTTTATGCAAAATTGAAAACATTTTTAAAAATATTTTAAAAAGACCATTTTGCTTTTTGTGTGAATACACTGATCTGCTACATGTTCTTCAGATACATTGTGACAGGCCTCAGACCATTTTAATTGGAAAGGAATCACAATCCTCTTCAGTTGCTACAGTTACAAATGCACAAGAAAGGAGAAGTCTCATTAAACAGAACCTAATCATGTGGCATTAGATAATTCAGTGCTGGCATTCACTGGAAATAATGTCATTATTCTACAGCAACGGAGAAATACAAGTGGGTTTTACACAAAAAGGTTCATACAAGTGCAATTGACCACAGCCAGCAGACTTTTATGTAACTTAGTTTTCAATCCCAACAAACAGTAGCCTACATATGCAAAGAGGAATCACAAATCGACGGTTGCAAACACAGATGCCCAGACTGACACAAAAACCTTTAAGTAATCTTAGCAGTTGCAATTTAAAATATCCACCTTCATAACAGGAGTAATAAACCTTGTTACAATTTTAACTTCCAACTCACCTAGAGCTAACAGATACTGACATTGCCCAACATTCTAGATATAATAGTTCTTTTTATGTGACTTGAACTTTATTTTCATCAAGTCTGCAGTAAAATCTTAAAACTGACAGCCATTCACCTTGCCATTTTCTGATGGAAGTATGAAGACTATTTATTATGCTAGCATTTCTACCAGCTTTGCAGAGAAAATAAGTTAATGGTCCTCTAACAACTGAGCCATTAAGTAATCTGATAAAGAATATGAAAATATCAGACATCTCAATGCTTGGTCAGTCACAAGTTTCTAGATCATCTCCCGAGGACCAAAATGAATTATGATCGTCACATTTAACTCAGCTCTGGGAGATGCCGGGAAATCTAATGTCACAGGCACAAACACTCCAACCTGCTTGGCCTGAAAGAAAAAAAACCCACAGCTACAGTTCCTCCAGAAGCATAATTCAGATCTATAGAAGTAGCTCAGCAGGGCAGGCAAATTAGATTACATTATGAAACAGGGAAATACTTTACTAAAAGATACCCAAGTTTCATTAAGCAAGGTCATTTGGCAGAATATTCTCCCAATATTGGTGCTACATTTTTTAAAGTAGAAATTTATCTGCAAGTTGAAAAGTTCCTACCCTGTCTTCCAAATATAAAGATACCTGCAATGTTACTTACATTTCTTTGACATACTTTTGTCCATATACAATTTTATTTGCTAGTTCTTCAACTTTTTGTTGTGCCAAGTTATTTGTTACCGATTGTTGGAAAATTTCATGAAGAATTGTACCAATGAGTGTTTGGCGTGAACCAGACTCGGAGCCCTGCAACAGATGTTATATAAGATATATATACATGAAGATTTATGCCCACTTCATGCAAACTTTTCTACAAAATTTCTGGGTTTAATTTGCTGCACATGATAGACTGCACTTATTTAATTGCAAGATCATTAGAGTTTTCACCTCACTAATTAATACCTATTCAAACCTGACAGTGAAAACAGCCAAATTGAAATGTGTCTCTCCTATCGCTTTATCTCTCATTTTTATCCCAACCCTGATAGCGTTACGATACAATCCCTGTGTGATTGACAGATGAGAAACAAAGGCACAGATTAAAATGAATTTTGAGGAAGTTTTGTCTGTGGGCAGTATTAATAGCAGTACTTCCTAATGCAAATACTTACCTTTACAATCTCACAGATATATTTTTTGCATGAAGCAGTTTCCTGTGTTTTACCAACTCACACATTATTCCAAGTATCACCAGAATGGCTCAGAAACCCATCTAACCACCACCAGGACTGGGCTCTGTAGACTCATAAGAATTGAAAGTGTAGTAAGTTATGACCTCTGCATGAGCCACACCAAACAACTGGAAATCTAATCAGTATGGTTTTTAAGTACTTACGGATATCTTTTACAGACCCGGCACTCGTGGGTTCCACTCACAACTGGAAGGTGGTGTTATCCTGGACTCAGGACTCCCAAATGATTAGTTTATTCCTATTACTCCTTTAATGAAGGCCTGACACCATCTCACCCTGTACTTAAATTTGTTTCAGTCACAGGCTCCCAGTGGCTGTTTACCACTCTGTTCTAGTTCCCTTGTTCCTTTACCCATTTGGATTTATACTCCCACCATGTCTGGAAGTTTTCCTCAGCTGAATCCACCTATCAGCAAGGACACTACCACAAGAAACCTTTGCTCTTTCCAAGTTCCAACAGCTAGATTTAGATTCCAGAGTTAGCACACACAAACCCCAATTACAGCACACGTATATTCCAGCTTGATGTTGAGCTAAAGCCTGCTTCCCATAGGGTATTAAGAAGGAGTCTTAACCGAATGGGCTGTTTTTTCAGAGGCTTTTAACTTGACCAAGTGTGGTTATGTTTTCATATGGCCAACATCCCTCACAAAGGATTCATATCCACACAAAACGTGGCAAGAGATTACCAAAGAATTTGCCAGAATTTTAAGTGGGAAGACCATTTCTTTGTCCCATTAATTTTATTAAGAATATAGGATTATTTTAGCTGAAATTCTCAAAACACACAAGAAGCTCAGCCAGAGACAGTTTCCATTCTAAATTACTCTGTGTTGCAAACACTATGAATAGCTAATAACAACATTTTGCAACACAGCATCTCAGCCAGTTTTAACAGAGCTAAACCGCTAGTCTCAGTGAAACAGTAACCCATTGATACGCTCAATGCTCTATGATTAACACTTACCCTAAACCTTTCACCCAGCACTGCTCGTCTCATACATCGAATACTATTTGATATCGTAGTGCCAGAAAGCAGCAGATCTGGGTAAAGAACTAGGTATCCAGACTGTTCATTTATTATCCAGGTACCGGAGCTACACTCCCCTTCTAAATGAATGATGTCTCCTGGAACAACCGGAACAGACTCCCTATAACATAATACATTTGAACAACCATTTGCAAGCTAAGGACACCACATACTAGAAATTATACATTAATATATCAGATTCAACATACTTCAAAACAGGAGGTTATTGTGATTTTTTTTAAGTTGATCTAAATAAATTTTGAAAATGAATAAAGGAATTTTTACTGACAAAACTTCAATAATTTTGAGTATTGGATCATGCCTCAGGACAGCCTACATGTAGGGAAATCCTGTTGGCTTTGAGTCATTCCAGATCCATCTATTAAGGCATTTTAGTATTGTTATGTTTTATACTGGCATACTACACTTTTTCGTTACCTGGGAGTTACCTTTTTACTTAACAATTCCACTTGTTTCAGAAATTCAGAAAAGTCTAAAAATATTTTTAGAAGTTTCAGGGTTCAAGGCCTTTTATACTTGCTCCTCCAAGAAATGGAGTCTTAGACCTCTTTTCTCCTATCTTTCAGGCTTGCACGGAAAATGAAAAGCAATGCCAAATAGCACGCACATGCCCATATGTTTCAAAAGACTAAGCTAGTCTTCTGTAACATACCACACAATGCACAAACACCTATATTAGAATCCTCACGGATTCACACTTGGGAAAAAAAGCTTTTGCAGTAGAGCTCAAGCTAAGGTGATTTTAACAGACTGTATAAAACCTCATGTTTTACTGACAGCTTTGTACATTTATATGTACAATGAGGGTACATCATTTAGGAGAACACTTCTAATTGTTGCAAAACAGTTAAACAAAATACCCTGCTTATTGTCTGGCTGTTTGTTAGTACAAAGACAAATTAAAACTTTAAGGTAGCAACAATCCACTCAACACAAGTTACATGACATGAGTTCTCCCAAGATGAATATCCATTACACTAATATACTGACAGTATTACATTACATAAGGTTGTTTCAGGATTTCTTATCACTTTTAAGAAAGTAAAACTCATTTTAAAGGCAACACAAAGAAAAGTGACTTAATAATCCACTATTTCATCCTCTTTCCAGACATCCACATTTCTCTATGGATTACCAGCCATTCCTAAGAATGCACAGTTCTGTATCTTCCGGTGACTGAGATGCTGCAATTGTCAAGTGTTTCTCGGGGTCGCTTCCGTTTCTCTGTATTACGCTGACTTCCAACACACGGTATCTGTTGTTCAACCCATTCTTAAGTATTGTGTCAGGGGAGTCAGTCACTTTCTTCTGAAAACTGAAGTAACAATTCATTACAAAGACATAACACTGTTTGAAAAGAAAACAGTTAACCCATATACAAGAAGAGGGAAAGCTTGAGGTATAAACCCAACTTTAACCCTCTTCAATTTTTATATATATTTAGTGTGGTTTTTAGTTCTATACAGGTAGAGTGTAGGAGATCTTCTCTCTGGTAATGTTTCCACATTGTCTCTTTGGATGACAGGGATGAAAACCAAGCATTTGGACATATGAGACATAAGAAAGGAAACATAAACATTAAGTAAGTTGCTGTTTATTGCAGCTAGTGCTTCCTTTTGTTGTCCATGTATTCGTATTCATTTAGAAGTTAATTATAACTTTACTGCAACGCTGTGCTTGTCAGAAAGCTTGTATCTCTTTGAACACTGTAAAGCACACGATCACCCCAGTACATGAAACACAGAAAACTAACTTCCCCCCCGCTTAAGCTCAACATCATTAAGAAACTGATATTCAAGGTGCAGTTTTCATCTGGCCAACAGCCAAATTTTCGGACAGAGCGGTCGGGCCAGCCACTTTCCTGACACCGAAGGATGCCTGCTAAAGCTCCATGGCGCAGGCAAGGACAGAGGCGCCTGTACCCGGCCCCGTAGGCTACCCTGCCCAGCGCAAATACCAGGTACTCGCTAAGCAGCGGCGGGTTCCTCTCACCAATAATTCCAGGCAGTCCCGGGCGCTTCCTACCTCTCCCCTATCCCCGACGAAGGCCTGTGCCGCCCCGTCCCCGCTCCGGCGGCCCTCAGGACTCCCTTCCGCCTTCCCGCGCCCGGAGCCGGAGGGGCCAGAGAGGCAGAGAAGGGCGCGAGGCGGGAGAGTTCAAAACGCCCGCGCTCGCGGCCGGGACCGCTTGTCCTTCCCCCCACTCGGCCGCTACCTGTCCGCCATGAGCAGGTCCTCTGCCGCGCACGGCTCCTCCCGCCTCAGCTCCGCGGCCCAGCCCGCGACCCGGCACCGACGCGAACAGACAGGTAGATGGTGACCCCCTCAGCCCCGCGCCTCGCGCCTCGCCAGGGCGCAGGCGCAGTACAACCGCATTCCCCGCCCACCTCCGCCAAAGCCCCGCCCCTCTTCCCTCCCAGCTCGGCCACTGGCGGGGAGACAGCTAGCGCAGTCAATGGGAGGTGCCGGGAGGGCGGTTCTCCGCCGGAGCGGGGTGGGGCGCGCGCTTCCCGCGCGCGGGCAGAAGGGTTGAAGGCGCGAAGTGGCGCGCGGTTCCGCCAGCCGCTACCGTGGGGGCGGGGCCCGCGGCGTGAGGGAGCCTAACGGTCTCCCGGGGCCAGTGGCCGTTACGGCTGCGCTGGAGGGGATAGTTCTCAGCCCTGCCTGTCGTTTATTTCCACAGCGTCAAGTGCTGTTACAACCGCGGCCCCTCTTCTGATACCAGTGCAGTAGTACGAGGTAAGATTAGATGTGCCTTTTACTCCCGACTGCTTATGGGTGAATCTCAGCCTGAGAGTCAAACTTTTTCTCTGATAAGAACTTCTTGTTACATTCGGCACCGTTCACTGACAGACAGAGGCTTTCTGAGGCAATACAGAAGTTTCAGATACACAGATGTCCTTTCTTCAGGTGGTTTTTTTTTTTTTTGCCACAAAACCACTACTCCAGCAAAGCATTCTGGATCTGAGACTATCACTTCTAGCAAAGATTGAAGGACACAGGTATTAAATCTATTCTTAATACATCAGTATGACTGTTCTGTAGTTTAAATATCAGGAAAAGAGTTTGGTCTTGTGTCTCTTTAACATAGCCAAACATATGAGGCTCTAGTCCCACAGTGAAGCCAGTTTTGGCCAATGGTTAGACATGCCAACAGAAGGATCAAAGCTTGAATTTTGAAAGTTGAGAACATAATTAAATTAGCCCCTTTACTTTTCCTTGGGATAGTCCTGAAATACATGCAATAAACTACATTTATGTTGCTTTCCATTGCAGAACCTCTAATATAAGCTTACTTGTAACTTAATAGTTATGTGTCAATACTATTAAATGCACAGTCACATAATTTAGTATGGTATTAAAACAGATTACATAAATACTTTTACTTTGTACCCTTAATAACCTTGTGTTCTGTAGTCTCTTTCATGTTGCCTATACATCTCTCATACATTAAAAGAGAAACATCTTAACAGAATACGGTTATAAAAGTACAAAATATGCTTCAAATATTTTTTTGAAGTTAGCTAAAATCCAAGCAGTCTGGGGAATGTCTACAGACTGACTGTGAAATCCAGAAAAATACCAAGCCTTACTTTAGTACCAAAAGTTGCACTGAAGTGTTCAGACTGTGGCTCTTCTAATTCTTTCTGGCATCAGTAGTTGAGAAAAATGTTCTTACAATTTTAAGATATATCATCACTCTCCATCAAGTTTGAACTGTGTAAATTCAGGAATTTATTTTCAAAAATTTGTTGTCACAAGATAATGAAATTTGTTCCTTCCAATCCTGTGACAAACAGGGAGTTAGCTGTCTATACTTACAAACAGTTAACATGCTTTATATGCCCTCATTTTTCAGGCCACAGACTTAATCAGGGAAATCTATGAGGGGAACCTACAGCTATGTCTACCCCAGCAACTGACTCAGCAATATACACTGAGCTGGCCTGCTGCCACCCCAGAGCAAGTTTATTCCTAAAGCTAAATCTGAGATTAAATTTACCTTGCATCAGATCTAGCAAGCGTGCAGCCACAGTGTGAGCTGGTTCAGTAAAGGTGACGCCAATAAAATCCATTAATTTCTTTTGGTGGGTTAACCTTTCATCAGATCAGTGGAAGCACCATGGTATCTAGTCCATCTACCCTGGCTGAGGCAAAATGTCAATCAGCACCCAAAGGTGCAGTTAAATGGCAGAATAAAACAGTATAAATTAGCTGCAAGGAAAGCCATCAGCTTCCTGAACTGGTTTACTATGCAACCATGCTAGCACTATGGTAAGAGAACAGATCCTGCCAATGGGAGTGGAAAGGAGAGGGAGAGTACAGGAAACCTAACTCAGACCAGCCTGAAGCATCCTGGGATCCCCTCTGAGAATGCTCAGGGGCAGTCTGTCAATCATGTCACCGAAGCAGAGATCTCCGAGCTGAACGGACTCACTCACACTAACTGCACAGAATAAAAACACAGTTAAGGACCAAGCACAGAGATCGTTTCTTTTATATCTGTTTGAATTGAACAGATATAGTTGTTTTGAGTTGCAAACATAAAAGAAGGCTTATAAGTGCCTTGCACACTCTTTTTTCAAGGAAGGAGGGGAGGAATTTGAAGAGTCTCGATAGAATTTTTCCACCTCAAGGTCTCAGCTCATTTAAATGAGCAACAAAAACATCTGGAGAATATTAGTAATGAAATAAAAAGAGACATTGGAATTAATCAGTGTAAAAAAATTGATTCAAATACATGAAACTTTTCTGTGTAATGACTGCAAACTGCAATATTGGTCATACGTAAATGCACAGCAGGCAAAATTTTCAAATGTAGGAATGTGCAGATGAAGTATGGAGTTTATTTTAAAGACACAATGTTTCATCACTGGAAACAAACACACACACACACACCCCCCCGAGACTGAGATTTTCAAGATGTACCATGAATAAGCCTGTATGAGACAGTCTCACCTGAAGGAGTCCTAAAATGGTGAGGCTTTCTTTTCTACTTTTATGTCAAAGAGTATTGGAAATAGGTGGGTTTAACAGAGTTTAAAAATATTATCCAAGGCTACATAACCAGTTATTCGCAAAAATAATTACTTCACTGGATAGAACTATTAGTTATGAGATTATTATGATATGAATTTTTAGGAAATAAAAACAGATATTCAGGCCCCTTCCATTTGCTGAATGCTGAACAAAAAATTATTAGAAAGTACGTGATTAAGGCATAGAAATGAGGTTGGCTTGTGCTTTTTACTGGCTAAAATTAGATGTTGCTTGTTCAGTACGCTGAAAATACTGAAGAGACGGACAAGAAAAAAAACAAGGGAATAAAACCCTCAGTAGTTCAAAATGAAAACAAACCCAGTTTTCATAGGGCTGTCACTGGAGAAAGAGGATCTACAATTAAGTCCCATGTTTCCATTGTGGTAGTCAGATATTCTAAATAAATTCTATGTTCTAACTGAATCAGAAACACCTGAATAAGCTTTCCAGAAAGAGTTAGAAATAGCTACTAACAAAAAAAAAAAAAAAAATTAGAAACTCCAGCCTCTTCCCATCTAGCCCCTGGACAAAAGTATTTTTCTTGCATAGACCTTGCTCAAAAGTATTAAAATACTTCCAAAATTAAAATTATTCATACACTTCTAAATTTTATTTTGAAAAACTAATCCTGAAAATACAGCACAGTTTCATCCAGTAGGTCTATTTTTCACATTCAATATCCTACTCAATTATTTAGGGAATACTTTTTACTGCTCTCTTCCTCTCAAGAGTGAATATGCTGGATTCTGCTTTATTCTGCATAAGAACTGCTTAACTTTTCATGACACAGCTCAAACCTATTTGAGTTCCTCAAATATTTCACTTTTAGTAAAATTAAGATGTAAAACTCTAAATTTAAACATCCTTAACAGTATTAACATGGCAAAGAACTGGCACCTGAGAAGATGCTTATTTGCTCACACAGTAAGACAATACAGGAAGGAAAAATGGCACATCTCTCTTCTCTTTCTTTTCTTTTTTCTTAACACAGTGGATTTAGCTCTCCCACAAGGACTTTTAAAGATAAAGATTCACTGTGATATAGGTTAGTTTTCCTTTAAGTGAAACTAAAGATCAGATGAAAAATCTTATTTGTTTTCTCCTAACTAAGAATGACAATGTTATGCAGATTTACTTAAAGGGGCAAACATACAGATAATTCCGGAAGCATGCATTCTTTCTGGCTGCAAGATATACAAATTGCACAAAGACATTAGTTCAAAATTTTTAATAAAATAAATTCAAATACATCTCATTCTCTGTCCATAGCTACATTGTTAAATATCAAAGAAATACATACTTTTAAGAAACTAGAAAAAAAAAAATTGAGCCACAAAAGTTGGTATTGAATATATAACTCAAAGTCCAGTTTGTCAAGCTTGTCAAAATTAAGCAAATTGATCTTACCATCCACCACTTAACATAACCATTACAAATTCTTAAAAGACGCTGCTAAAATATTTACAATAAATAAATAACTTACATCACGTAAAGTAAATGCTTTACAGTTTCCTGAATCAAGTGAGTAAAATCAAGAGTACCAATGCAAATCATGTATAAACAAATCTGGAAAATAACTCCCTCTACAAAAGGAATTGTAGGAGGAGAAAAACATGTAATAGTCTATTGCATACCATACTTTAGAAACAGTACACATACACATCTACAGGCTCCAATACAATCTTCATTTTCTTTTCTTGCGTGAGAGGTTGAATATGGTCCCTATGCCTAAACAAGTAAATGCAGCAGCATGCAGTCTTGTTTGTCACCATGTTTTAAGGTATGGACAAACCTGTTTACACAAGCTAGTACTGGAAAGTACATAAAATACTCAGCCTTCAATAAACTGAATTGAGAACATTCAGCTCCACAGAAAAGGTACAGAAATGCCTTGTAAGATTAGGCCCATACTAACTGCCTGAAGGAGATCTTTTCTAGCACTTGTCACTGTAAAGTTCCCCCTAGTTTTATTTGTGTAGATACAGCATTTTTTAGAATAGAATGTATGCCAAGAAACTGGTTTCCAAATTGCAAGATTTCTAAGAACGTTAAATACATCTTGTCATTATTTATTGAAATGGTTGAAGAGACTTTCATACGTGCCAATCTGAAGATACATGCATTGTTCTTGCATACAGAAAGCTTGTACAATAAAAGAACGAAAAGATGCTTAAGTTGTGGTCTGCTGAGTTCAGCTTCTACAGAGCTGGCAAGTATTTGAATATGAAAATCATTGCATTTTGTTCAAATCTGTTTATTCAGTTTAATCTTTGAAGAACAACAGATGTCTAACTATTAGCTTAAAAGGCAATAGAACCATGTGTATAACTCCTGGAATGGTGATAAAGCTAAATAACTAACAGCTTGAAACCCATATAAAATGTGGGTGTAATTTTAAAACTGCGTAATTCTTAACATTAATCTAATGAAGCCTAGAAGATCAAGTGCAAAAAAATGTTTATAGCTAACTAATGTTTATTTTGATCTGTCTCCTGGTTTGACTCCAGGAAATTAACCACATTTTGGCAAACAAAAACATCAGACAACAGCAGTTCCACAGTAACAGATAGCTTTTTTTTTTTTTTAAACTTCAAGTAATTTACTCCCCAATATAATCTGAAGACTGATAATGTAGTTTTACAGAAAAGTCTTAAAAAAAAATTAGTTGAGGTGCAAGAATTGTTTCATAAGTTCATATGTGGTAAAAGCCACAGCCTGGGAGGGAATACAACGAATATAATTTAGAGATAAACCACGGTATAATCCTCTTCGTATTCCATGTTGTTGATACACGTATTTCAGTGTCTGCACCATTGTACTGGAAAAATAAGAACTCAAATCACTATCGGATACACATACTCAATAGTCAAAATCACTTTCTTTAAATATAAGACACCTGTTTTACTTGGTTCTTAACAGATCTATGGAGAAAAACCCGTGGGACTCCATATAGCAAAGCATTATAGTCTTTAGGCCTCAGAAGACAGTCTGAGCTTCTGCAAGAGATTTGGGCACAAGGGCTGGGAATTGGAAAGCGGACAGTGCAATCCCATCTAACAAAGTTTCAGTCTGAAAATACCTGCCCTAAAAGACACAATAAGACATTTTACACCAGAATGGGTATGCATATTCTGTTGCCTATCTGGTAGGAAGGAGTTGAAAAGCATCAATTCTTCTTACAAATATAATACAGAGTAACAGAAACATAATTTGCCCAGTGTAGCACACACTTCTTGCATGAAAGATCAGTATTTAGGGCTTGTATCCCGTTCTCTTTCTTTGAGGAGAGGATCATACCTGTCCTTCCAAAGCTCTGCATATAAAATTTATGTCTAGCTCTGTATTCTACATCTTGCATGTGTGTAGTTTCCTTCACCATGACACAGGCCTAGTGTTTTCTCTCGGAAGAGAAATGCTAGGATTTGTGTAAGTATAGAATATTTGACCTTACTAAAAGCAGAACTTGCAGTATATATCCAAGGAGACTGATTTTCCTCACATACTTAACACTGAAACTGAGCAAATGGACATTAAATGCAAAGCCCTTGAGTACAAATCTGTAAGGTGCTCAATCTTTCCAAGCTATTAAAGACATTGCTCTTTGAGAACATCTTCCGTATGCCTCAAAGCTTCAAAATCTCCTAATTTTTTTATTTTCTCATCCTCTAAAGACAATATGTCTACTCTCCTTCAAGGCACAGCTCTCTCCAAACATGGTCACAACAATATTGTTAAGTTGGGAAGCCTAATGTCTGTAAAGGTAGTTCTCACAAATGCAGAAAGTAAAACCCCAAGAGCAATTAACACATTTTTATTTCAAAAGTATCTGGAGTGGAAAATACCCAAGGAAAAAAAACCTTCGGCTGCTAAGGAAAACAGAACAGCAACTTTCACAGTAAGCAATGTCTATGTTGTTTATGAAAGGTCACCAAGACAAACTACTGTTAGTAAGATCCAATTCACCATGCAGGAAGTTCATATTGCATCACGCTGGATTCAGACACGCACAATTCCACAAGACTGAAAGTAACCAAGGTAAAACTGTCCTGGAATTTAATTTGGTTGAGGCAATTTGAAATTCAGAAAGTTTTTCAAGATGAGAGCTGATTTAATACTATGATTTTAAGAATACTATGGTACTTCCAGTTCTACTGGACTGAAGCATATGACTAGAAAACCTGGAGGAACCCCAACTACATGTGGGGTGTGGGACATTGCTGTAAATGCAAGAAAGGTCAAACAAAACAGTATAATGTAAAATCGTTGTATGGAATAGATTCTGCACCATTAAAAAACACTTTGAAACATTTCATTTCAGTAGAAGCATGCAGTCTCTCTCTTAGGGATCCTGCTGATATTAAAGACAGACATCGCAAGTTGAGTTAAAATACAAAAAAACCCTATGTTACTACAAACAGAGTATTAGTAACAAAGGTGCCACTGTGATTTCAGTTATTTTTTTTAACCCCAGAGTGATAACGGCAGCTTTTGTCTGTGTAGAAACTTATTCATTAAAAGAATGAAGAAAACAACATAGTAGCTTTTTTAAAAATTTTTGTTAAGCTTTAAAACAAAGAATTTAACTTTGCTCAGATATCTAAGAATTTGGTTACTACGGATGAAAAGAAAATACTTACAGGCACTTTTCAGAGTCCGGGAGAACCGCTCCTAACTGCATTCGCCTACGGGTTACATCAAGGGGATATCTACAGAGGAGATATTTGAACAAGCAGTTCAACCAGATGTGTGATGACTATATGAATATTGTTTAAAAAAAGAATACAAAGAAGTCCATGTGCAACCTCCAAGCTCCCTTTTCAGTGAGTCAGGAATCCGGCTCAGATTCTCAACACAGCTGAAAGTTCTCCAAAAAGGGAGACTTCCCCTATACAACCAAAACCAGCAAATCAGATCTCCTAATATACTCCATTTGGCACGAGTAAGGAAGACACATGAAGATCAGATGAGAGTATAAAACAGTCTGTAAAACGCTGGAGGAAGAAGACACCTGAATCGAAAATAAAATTAACAGTTTAAGGATTAATAGAAAATGACATTTCTAATGCAGTGATTTAGTGAAAAATTGATGCCATGTAAGTCAATTAAATTAATTTATTCTATGGACAAAATAAAATATGACAAGGACAGCATGAGAATGGAGATAGCAGGTAAAGTAACAAAAAATTAATGCCAAATACAATATCTAAGACTTGTTTTTTGTTTTAATTCTATGGCTTCACAGGTTACATTGTTTTGAAAATAAATTGGAATAAAGAAATTCTGCAAATTATTGTCATGGTCAAAATTTCATAGCTTACCAAACAAGATTCTAACTGATTTTAGATTTGTCTGAATTTCTTTAATTAACTCAATGCATATCTCTTTAAAGACCATGAAGCTTAAATAGATATTTAGTAAATTAAACAATAGGAAATAAGTGAATTCCAGTGTCCGATTAACCTGATTTAAAAACCTTACTAATAGCTAGACTTACATAAATCATATTCTCAGATAAAAGTTTCTTCAGAATGAACAGCTATATAGGGGGGGAAAAAAAAAAAAAACAACAAACAATACCCAAACTTACGATATCGTCTGAGCTATTGCTCCAGCTATGCCACCACACAGCAGATTTACATGTGTTTTCAAAACTAAGACATCGGGATTATCTAATGAAGGCCGTCCAAGCAAGTTAGGTGCTTGAGCAAGTCCAATGCTCTTTAAGGTACCAAAGGTAAAAAATGAAAAACCTAAAAGGAAATTTAATTTTATGTACTTTCATAAAAAAGCAAACTATTTGTCGATGCATCATCATCATAAACAAAAAGCTGCAATTACAAAATGAAACTATTTTCCAATTCCTTTCAAAGTTTCTTCTTAAGCAGAAAGAAATAGACAAATAATATTTTGAACTTCTACAGTAACTTCTGTCCAAATGAATTAGTGTTTATAACTAACTTTAAAAGAATGCTTTAAAGCTAGACTGTGGGTTTTAAATTACTGGATTGCTGTTAAGAGTAACTCCTAAGATCTTTTTAACTGAAGAACATCTCTCATCTTTTAAATATGAGTGTAGTTTAGCTGGGCAGTTCTGATGTTCCTCCATCCCATGTCACCCACTGCTTTAGCCTGTGTAAGTATTTACAGAAAAGTCACCAGGAGATGGAGCCAATAGAGAGACTCTAAGCCTCCATCTATAGAGCGCTCTGCTCTCTCATGGATCTACCTGTTTGAGAGAAATATCCTACATGCTTTCTTGTGGGGAAACTGGGAAGCAGAAGAGAAAGAACCACTACTTTACCTCTCTCCCTCTCAACTCCAAGTTTCAGAAAAGCTGGGCTTTGCCTATTGAAGATGCTTTAACACATATTGATCAATTCTAGATTAAGATTTAAGAGTTGCAAATGCTGCTACTGGCCTCCCCTCTCCATTCAGTAAAAACCAGAATCCTTGGTTTTAACAGAAGCTAATGAACTAGGTGTGCAAATATATTATGTGAATTTAGTAGCGCACATAACTGCTGAAGGACTGCCACGTTCTGTTTTTAACTTACCCGCATATGGTGCCATTCCTACAACAGTTGGCATCAGCCCTCTGTAGAACCCACTAAAACCACCTTCCTTTGAAAGAAAAATACAAGTACATTTGTGGCAAGAAATACAACAAATGTCTTAACAAGTTATACGACTGTTTCTACAGATTCACTTGACAGCAATCTGACTAGCATCACCTAGCACCAAGGAGCTAACATCAAGTTCCATTTCTTGTGCCTGAAGAACTGAGGGGACAACTGCCTGGCCCCATAGCAGATAAAGAAGTGAAAACGAAGGAGAAAAATCTACATCCAACATCCTAATCTAGGAGACATTTCTGCATTATACATATCCCTCCCCCCGCAATTTTTTTGTATCATTACTATTTGTTCTTGAAAAGCAACTTCCCTCTGCTGTTTTTGACCTTGGACTTACATGAGTCTTAGCTACTTCTTAGCAGCCTAAGTAGAAGGAAGCATCCAGATAATTTTTTACATTAAAAAATTAAATGTGCACGCAATGAAGTCATATTATTTTCCACCAAGCCACTATTTTCAATGCAGTGCAACATTCTTTAAAGAGCATATTTTGCTTCGACAGGACTGAAGATTAAAAGAAAAAATACCTTTGTGTAAATCATCTTGAATGCATGGATAATTCCCATGTACTTGTGTTCCCCTTTTACTTGGAACGCCAGACGAACTCTAACCATATCAAGAGGGTAAGTACAAATCACTGCTGTAATACCTTTATTAAAAACAAAAACAAAACAAGCAAACAAAACTCACCTACACCTTATCTGATTCTAGGATTATTTTGAAAATGAGAATTTCCTTTTGTGGCAGTGAATATAATAGCATATACAAATTATTTTGTTAAAGAAACACTCAAAGTCACTTATAACCAGCAAATAGGAACACTAACTTCAGCAACACACAAAGGATTTATGTTTATACTTGGTGTTCACTGAAGCTGTACACCTAGGCCTTGATTTTCCAAAGATTTATGGGCCTAACTCTATCCACATGAGAATCTTACTTAAGTCCATGGCTCATAAGCATCAGGCTAGTCAAGTGCATCAGCTTTACTGGATTGCAACCATGAAACCTAATCCTACCATATCTTTTTTAAAAAAAAAAAAAAAAAAAAAAAAAAAAAATCAAACCACCAAATTTACATGTTTAATTTCAAAAAGCTTGTGTCAGAATTCGATGTGATAACTGGACATAGATACATATATCTATCCACTGCATCTGAAAATACTAAATATATTCTAATGGCATTTAAAATAAAGTCAGGATCGTACTGATGAAGAGTACTTAGCTGCATTGCATTACTGCATTTTAATAGTTCATGTTACACCATCACTTCTGTTTTAAAACTCTGACCAAAAAAGCTATTTCTAGACTTAAGATGCCAAAAAAAAAAAAAAAATCAAATCTTAGGATTCATCCAGTTATGAACTGCTTCAAAACTGATTAGATGCTGACCAACTTGTAATTTTGGAAACAGAACTCCAGTACAGAGAACAACTCCTCTAACAGTTACCTGAATAACAAATTCTTTCCTACTGCTAGTTTTTGAGGTAAACCACTCAATTGCTGACAAATGATTTGGAGGGAATAGTTAAAACTATTTACTAAAAACAGAGGTCATTTTCTGCTGGTATACCAACATCACTAAAAAAAAAAATACTGGGAAAAGGAGAAGAAGAAAGCAAAAACCTTTGTGATTGATACTGTTTTCTAGCAGCCACTCTGCTTTAGCTAAACATCACCCTTAAAAATTGGTCCTACAGAAGATAAGCACACTTTTTATGTTGGCAGGAAATTGCCACTTNAACTCTTCATAACTTTAAGTCTGGAGAGAAAAAAAAAAAAGCAACTTTAGTAAGCTGAATGATCTGACAGAAGATATCAGGATTAGATGCAGAGGAAAAAAAAAAATGAAGACCATAAGTGAGCTATCCAAAAAGCTGACACTGGTCGACTGTCAATTGAGAGTAAAGTCTGTGGCCTTCTGGAGTACCCTACCAGTAATTTATTTTAAAAGACAAAAAACATCTCTTTCAGAGATTTTGGATGATTCCTCTGAACAAAAAGTAGACATCTGCAGTTGATTTCTGGTGTTATCTCATCCATAGGGTTCAAAAGTTGGAAGCTGCAAAACACCAAAGCAACTTTAGAACTGTTTCCACTGACCTACGTTATTAAATGCAATCCCTCAGACTACAGCCTTTTTCTAATGGATTGCCTGAGATGTCTAGAAATATTGTAAAATGGACGAATTCAAGCAGTTAAAAAAAAAATTAAAAAAGAGAAAAAAAATATTTTACAGAGCGTAAGAGTTCACAGGAAAGTCATCCCACTTCAGAAAACAGACAACTTCATCCCCCTTCCCTTTCCAGTCATGCACTGATATGTATCCAGGAATATTCTCTGAACAAAGACTAGCAAACGGACCAACCAAGAGCTTGGTGAATGCATTAACTAGTGAACACAGTCCAAAAATAGTACAATTGAAAAAAAAAAAAAAATCAGATGGAACTGAAAGAAACCATATGCAGTAAGGATTTAAATAGGGTGGGTTGTTTTTTTTTTTTTTTACTTAAAATCCTCTAGCCATGAATTCTGAAAAAAATGGGATTTCTAACACTAGCCACAAAATATGCTTTCTTGAAGCAACTGGGAGAGGCATGTTACTGCTTACTGTTCATATAAGCAAAATGTACATACAAGGGACCAAGATTTCATTTGGGGCTCAGAAGACACACTATCCTTTCAGGGAGGAATGGCGGCCAGCTTGGGGACACAAAGTCATTGTGGTGAAGTCTACAAAATTACTTGTATCATCTCTACTGCCTAAATATTATGAGTTATCAGAAGTCAGACCACAGCATCTTAAGGCTGATTCCCTGTCTTGAGGGAGCAAAGTCTATCCCAAATAATGAGAGTTGAGCCAAAAATCTTTCCCATCGTTGGTTAAACAGGACAGAATTGGAAGGATCTCAACAGTTAAGAGATACATACTACAATTCCCAGTGTCTGATCGGAAATAATCGTAATAGGGCAATGTAGCTCCTCCCTCCTTTAAGGAGCCACTTTTTCAAAAACAGCAGACTTTTTCATTGCAAATGCTGACTCAGAAGCCAAGAAAGTCCGGGAAGGACCATTCTTCACTTACCATATTGTCCTCAAGCACCTTTGACCGCTCTTGGGGACAAGATACTGGGTTACACAGAACTTTACTGAGAGTTAGCCTCAATGAAGCACAACAGGAATTAGACTGTCCTTGATTTGCTTCCCAGGCCTTGGGAGTTAACAATGAGATTTGCAGTATAGGGATTTATCTCTCCCAATTTCCCTACTATTCCTCCATTCTTAGTAATTTTCTTTCTTTGAAAATAAAAATAAAAAAACATCTGGAGCAAGAAAAAACAACAAGTGAAATACATTTACAAAGATCAGGTACTGCAAACACATCTGATACACAAGTTTTTATGGTTTCTGGGTCGTGCTCTCTGTACTTTATCACTAACTACATAGATCACATTAAGTACTACCAGGTGATTCAGAGGTATACAGTTCAAAAACTGATAAGCACAAGTGATGCCCTTGAACTGCAGAAAATATGCTCCTTAACTAGTATAAAGTAGATTAATTTCTCAAGGAGGCATCTTCTGAAAAAAAACAAAGCTTCAGGAACTATACATACAGAGAAATAGCTGATGACAAAGAATATTTATCAGACGTGTTAAAGAACTGCGTGATTTATAAGTTCTAATATTTCTAGGCCTCCAATATATAATTCTGTTCCTTTCTGAATTGCACCTGAAGAAATAAACAGCACAGATTTTTTTTAAAGTGTTGACTCCAATAGGTAACTGTTAATTGAGGCAGCAGTATCCCTCTAGATCAGTACTATTTTCCAATTGCTTTTACTAAAAGTAAAAAGATAAAAACAAAAACATGTTTTCTGTATCAGTTTCATGGAACTTGAGTTTATTCTAGATAACATCTACTCTTTTTTGGCTTTTTTTATTTTTAAGTTCATCAAGTGCAGGGGGGAATACACATTTCTGTGGTTTAATTCAGATTTTTCAATTAGAAAACTAAAAAAATATTTAGATTTGCAAAATCATCCTGCGATACAGCTGTTATTTGATCATTTTGTTTCCTAAACCCCACGAACCTCTATGATTTCTCTATCTTCTCCCCAGCTCTGTCTTTCCTTAAAAGAAGTTATACACCATTTATCTGTTAATGAGGTGTTACAGCTGAAATTTGAATCACACAAGACTCAGGAAATTCAGAGTTAAAGCTTCCACAGTAACTTTAACTTGGCCTCCTTAAATATATGCATTACAATAGGTTTTTCTTTTCTCTCACTCCACTACCCCCATCCTCATTGCCTTGTTTTTCCCTGTGGATATGCTTTTGATCCTGTTTATCAGTTCAGAAGATACTCAAATGTTTCCCACCACTTTGAAGCTGATTCAAGTCTGTTGACTTCTAGTAATGTTGGAAACACTGACATAAGCAAGATTTAAGGATCAGTAGTGTACACTGAAGTGAAAGCAGACAGCTGCATGGCTAGATGGTGTAGAGGGGACAATAAGGAAAGGGAAGCAAGGGCTATCCATTTCCAGCTGCATAATACTGGATTCCAGCAAACTGTGAAGACCCCTTTTCACCAACATTAGGGTGCATGCAGCACACCATCTCTTTTAGTCATTTAAACTTGGAAGAAACAAAACCATATCCCTTATTGGAGCCAGCAAGAGACTAAGCCACAGGAGTTAAAGGAAGAAATATTACCAATTGCTTTTAAAAGTCTTTTCTTACTTTGTTTGCAAGTCTAGAGAACTTGGAATCATGGAATGGTTTGGGTTGGACAGGACCTTAAAGATCATCTAGTTCCAACCCCCCTGCCATGGGCACAGACATCTTCCGCTAGACCAGGTTGCTCAAAGCCCCATCCAACCTGGCCATGAATGCTTCCAGGGATGGAGCATCCACAACTTCTCTGGGCAACCTGTTCCAGTGCTTCACCACCCTCATAGTGAAGAATTTCTTCCTTATATCTAGTCTAAATCTACCCTCTTTCAGTTTAAAGCCATTACCCCTTGTCCTATCACTACATGCCCTTGTAAAAAGTCCCTCTCCAGTTTTCTTGTAGGTAGCGGAAGGCTGCTTTAAGGTATCCCTGGAGCCTTCTATTCTCCAGGCTGAAAAACCCCAACTCTCTCAGCCTGTCCTCATAGGAGAGGTGTTCCATCCCTCTGATCATTTTTGCGGCCCTCCTCTGGACTCGCTCCAACAGGTCCATGTCCTTCTTCTGTTGGGAACCCCAGAGCTGGATGCAGTACTCCAGATGGGGTCTCACGAGAGCGGAGCACAGGGGGAGAATCACCTCGCTCGACCTGCTGACCATGCTTCTTTTGATGCAGCCCAGGATACAGTTGCCTCTCTGGGCTGCAAGCCCACATTGCCGGGTCATGTTGAGCTTCTCATCAACCAACACCCTCAAGTCCTTCTCCTCAGGGCTGCTCTCAATCCATTCGCCACCCAGCCTGTATTTGTGCTTGGGATTGCCCCAGCCCATGTGCAGGACGTTGCCCTTGGCCTTGCTGAACTTCATGAGGTTCACACGGGCCCACCTCTCAAGCCTGTCAGGGTCTCTCTGGACGGCATCCCTTCCTTCCAGCATGTTGACTGCACCACACAGCTTGGTGTCATCACCAGACTTGCTGAGGGTACACTTGATCCCACCGTCCGTGTCGCCAACAAAGATGTTAAAAAGCACTGGCCCCAATACCGGCTCCTGAGGAACGCCACTCGTCACTGGTCTCCGCTTGGACATCGAGCCATTGACCGCAACTCTGAGTGCAGCCATCCAGCCAATTCCTTATCCACCAAGTGAACTTCTGTATCAGATTTCAAACTCCACACTCTTCTTAGCGCCTCCTTCCTCCCTTGTATCTTCTTGGCATACTCAATATAAACCCTCCCCTCTTATTTATCTAATGAATATCCCAAAAAGCAGTTACTGCCACCTAGTAAACAACTAGTAAGACACTCACATGTGATACTATTACTATACCTGACTGCTATATTTATTTCACTGCGCACCTAAGTCTAGTTCATCTACTCAGTTTTGGGGTTCTCAATACCAGACTACGGAGTATATTGTACTTAAATGCACCACACAAAGTATTTCATTTGATCACGGTTTCCAGATGGTACTGTATATTAATTTTATTTCTGTTACTCTAACCACACAAACCAGATTTAACCAGTAAGGTGCTTAAAACGATGCCAGATGCTATTAATTTATCTACGCAAAGAATTCCAGCATGTCCAACACTGACAGAGTTAAGCTGATTATTCAAGGTTTTCACAGTGCTTCACAAGTCAGGTTCCAGGTCTCTGACAAGGCTCCTGAAAAAGCTAATAATAAGCTTTTTTGGGGAAAAAAGAAAATATAGGTGTTCTTCAGTACAGTTAAAGCCGGGGGGAAAGAAAGAAAGGAAAAAAGGAAAAAAAAAAAAAATCTATGTGTTTTTTCTACTTCTTTCAGATAGAAAGCCAGCCAAGTTCTGGAACATATCTTGCCAAATGGGTTTTGCTAGTTTTTAGGATCTTTGAATTGTTTCATTTCATTGTCTTTCCTTTTTGTCTGATGGCATGCAAAGCCAAAGTACTTTAATGAGGTCTTCCTGGTTTAACTAAAGGTAGTATTTTTACCCCAGTATTTACACTCCAAAAGAAGCTAAATATTAATACTCATGTCTTAACTATTTAAGGACTATCATTAGACAATGTTAAGCCTGTTTTACAAAGCACAAGCACACGAAGAACCACCTTGATTAAAAAAATCAGTCCACTATTACTTACCTTTCCCTGTTTTTTCTTAGCTACTTTTGGCTGAATGACTAGCAAGAGGAAAATAGAAATGTAGAATCATACTATATACTGGCAGTTTACAAGTGGGTTTTTCTACTGCTATTGCACTAACTGATAAATGATGGTTTTTAACATTCACACATATGCTCTGAAGAGTATCCTGACAATCCTGCATGGGATGTTGAGAAGTATAGACATTTCTGGCAAATCCAAAGAATCCACCCATTTAAGGGGTTGCAGTTCTCTCTATTTCTATGGGCTTATATTCAGCCTAGTAGCAGTGGCAGACAGGCTGATGAGCCAATTCTACTAAAACCTGCATCTTTATACTTCATCTTGATGACATTGGATTCTTCATTTTTTTAAAGCCATAATAAACTCTATAAAAACTGTGCTTTAAAACATAGCACAGAATTCAATGCTTGAACAAATATATTTTAAAGAATACTCTTAGACAAACAATTTTCAATTAGGCAACTATTTGTTACATTAACCATTTACTAGTATTTTTGCTTAATACAAATTTGCAACAGTTTGACCTGAAAACACATCAAATCATCCTCTAAACAAATATTAACTTTTCAGCAAAAGGGATGTCTGAAATCCAAGTACAAAACTATACCTGCCATGGATCCAGCCATTAATCGATGCACATGCCCCGAAATCCCAAGCTGCTTCTTTATTACCTACAAAATACAATTTACAATAGTCGTATATCAGAAAATACAGGGAAGCACATCACACAATTTATTAGCACATTAATGCAAACTCTGTAGCTGTTTCCAAGAAGTTTACAACAATACAAATTCAAACCAGAGCACCTAATTACTGTTAAAAGAATTTCCTGAACATTGCTGCTGTTACCAATTTCTTATTAAAAACATGAAAGTGCCAAAATTCTACTAACAAGGCAGAATGATTAGTTGAAAGTATTTGTACTGTTTACTTCAGAAACTAGATTAACTGTTTATTTAGTTATCTTTAACGTGTGTCAACCAAGGCAAACTGAATACTATCCTTGTTGCATGATAGAGAGCAAAGGACACTGAGCAAAGTTGAAAAGTGACACATTTGAGAAGAGTAAATTTTTCTCCCATGCACAGCATATGAAATGTACTCCTATAAAGATATTTTTAAGACTTTGTTTCACTGGATTTTAAAAAAGGGAAAAAAAAAAAAGGAGAAGAGAGAGAAATCAGACAAGCATTTGAGAGCAAGAACTTCCTAAGTTACATTACATTCTGGAATGAAGTTAGAAATTAATTTCCAGGCTTTTATCAAATAACTGAGACTATTTAAGAAGCAGTTTCTGCTATAAAGAAGATCATTTCATATCTTCCTTCTTTAAGAATTGGGTTTTTTTTCCTTTTACACATTCCTGCAAAACATCTTGAATGTTTGTTGTCAATTAATAGATAAAAATAGATAAAAACACCTGCTATGATGCTAAATGGCTCCTTGAAATTTGCAGGTTCATGAATCATTTCATTATAAAGCATGGCATGCAGTCTTTTATTCAACACAACATAAAACAAACATGGATCAACAGCATTTGTGATTATATCACAAAAAAAGAACATATGAAACCCATTACAATTACTTCTTTGTATCAACCAGCTGAAATTTGCTCTTTTGGGAAGGGATTCACAATTTCAATCTCACTGTCTTCAATTTACCTCACTGGGTACTAAATCTGACCTTTCAAACACAGAATTCCTCATTGCTAACAGTAACTTTGTATTTTTCACCACATACAAGCAATGTTTAAAAACATGTTCATGCTAACACCTGACCTCCAAAAGATGTTGCACGGATTTATTATGTATTTATTGTGAAAGAGTAAATACATGAGAGCAGAAAGGAATCCACAAATCCTGCAGGACCCTGAAATGAGCGTTTTCTCTCCCAGGTCATTTTTATCTAGAGCCTGACATAATCATTTGTCGGGTCAGATATAACAGTCATATACAGACAGACTTTCAAGTTTAAGTTATTCCATCCATCAAGTACTAAGAATCCCAACACAATATAATAAAGAGGTTCCATTTTACATTTTGTTCCTACATTATTCACAAAGGGCTACCTTACAGCAATACAAATAGCAGCAGACTTTAGATTACCTTTTTCTTTCATTAAAAAAAAAAAAGTATTATTCTCAACAATACAAATGTCCAAAAACCGGTGGGAATTTTTTTCCTTAAGCAACCCTGCAAACAGTTTCACCGTTGCCCTGACATTTTTAATGGGTAGATTCAGAGAAAATTACGCAACCTTAGAAAAGACATGCAGCTAATTAATAAGACACAAAAGTTTCAGTGTTAGTTTCAATCACTTAAAAGAATCTGTATTCATTGTAGGCAGAAAAAAGAAAACAAAATAAATTGAGCTACCTTTTTATATTGGTCAAATGCCATAAACTGAATTGCGCCATATGGAAAGATTCTAATCATCATTGCCCCGTTTCCTTTATACAGCCCAAGGTAACCTTCCTTTTTGGGGACAGCACACAATGTGGAAAACACTCCTGCCAGCAATACAAAAAGAGGTATTGAACAATTACACTGGGGGGAGGAAAAAAAAAAATCAAGCAAATATTATTGACAATAAGAAAGTAAGCATAGAACTAAGGCTGGATTATGTTGCTCATGTAACTATGGAGAGTGGAAAATCCACTTTCAATGCCCAAACATTGCCAGAAGGAGGAGGTTTAAGGGTAAGTTTTACCAGCTTTCTCACCTCCCAGATTCAGTGGCCCTCTTTCTGAATTCATGCATTTCAGGCCCCATGACTTGCCTGGACTGCAAGCAATCCTATTGCAGATGATACTATCCACCCACAGAAGCTAATATTAGCAACAGAAGGAAGGAAACCAGTTGACTTGCAATTCAGTCAATTCAAAATAATAAAAAAAAACCCTTAAAAATCTAAAACCATGGGAAAACAATCTAATATTGCTACATGCTAAATTACAGATTAAATGCCATCACTGAGGAAATGAAGTAAACAAGTTTAAGACCCTCATTACTTACAACTTAAACATCTCACACTTCCTGTCCCAGAGTTGTTGCAACAAGAAGCAATCCTACTCCCTTTTAATAGGTGGGAAGCAATGTAAGATCACAGAAAGTTTGGGCAAAACCTACAGTTTTATTATAAACATATTATTAGTTACGCACAATTGCTATCAAATTGGCCTTTTAATTTTTTTTTCTGTAAGGGAATAAACTGTAACAGTTAAACAGTTTTCATTCATATACAACTACTTAATAATATAAGAGCTGAACATGAAAAAGGCTTACATGTTTATCTTACTTTCAGGCAGAAAAAAAAGAGTTGACAAACTTTCGTTTGAAGTTTAAATAAAACAAGTATTAATTAGTTTCTGGGGTTCTAAGAATACAATATTAAAAGTATTTTTAAGATGTCACGCCTATTACATGCCTCTGAAAATACTTATGCCATGATTAGTATTTCTCTCTACCCTGCAGTGATGAGTTACTGTTCTTATTTCTTAAAACACAGGCTCTGAGATCCATGTGGCACAAACTCCACAGAGCAAGGGCAGTAAAAACATTTAGTGAGGACTTTGATGACCTAATCCATCGTGTCTCTGCACTTACAGGTATCCCATCTGCATCATTTTCTTTTTTGCCTACATGTAACAAGGCCACGCATTCAAGTCAGACACATTTCTAGTGATCAGAATCATATCTAACACCCTAAATAGGGAAGAATATAAGATTTTACTTGCAAATTATGGTACAGTACAACGCCAACAGAAAATACAGATTTAAACTATCAGTCAAACCAATTATTTCAGCCTTCAATTCTTAGACTGCAAATTTGAGTGCATACTTTTGTGACTGTGTTACCAAATGCCACATTACTTGTGTTTCCCTTTTTGGTACAGTGAAGTGAATACATAGCCCTTGAACTTTGTTTCAAGATTTATTTTTCCAGCCTTTAAAAAAAAAAAAAAAATAGAATTATCTTTAGTCTCTAAGTTAAAAATTCCAAAGTTTCATTACATGTAAAGTTAACCAACTCAAAATTATTATTTTTTTTCTTGACAACTGTAACACACTTAAATTTCGGAACGTAAGTTATGACATATTTCAAGAACATATGACATACCTCAAATACTATGCACAAGAGGGCACTGTTACAGCCCCACAGAGAATGGTTCTGAAGATGCTGACAACTGTGAGTTTATTCTCTCAGCATGATGCAACCCAGATGCCGCATACAGATCGCCGGCACCTTACGCCAAGCACAAATCCACTCCTAGCTTCAATTTGTATCAGCCACGCTGCTGCCTGTGAGCTTAAGTGCACGTGAGTCTTGCAGGACTCGGCGGTCACTGTCTTGTAATCACCAGCCCCCGTGAGGGCTACCGAGCTCTGAAAAGCACCGATTCCCACCGCCTCTGGAAACTGGCAATCACTGTAGCAGACCGCAGCAGTTACCAGCGGTGACAGTTTTTACATAAATGATCCAAGCTTTGAACCTGTGATTACCAATCTCCTGCTGGCTTCAGTAAGGGGAAGACCAAGCCTAGCTCTTACGTGCCTTACTGAGGATTATTCTGACATCTCAATCTCTAACACATCAACCAATACCACAACTTACTCACACAGGGCTTTGTTTTTCTTTTTAAACATGCACAAAACATGGCACAGAGACTGAGCAGAGGGATACAACCTTCTGTCTGAGTAGCACCTTTTTTTATCAGCCACATCACTGAATAAATCAACATACCCAAACCATACACATTGCATTTAAAACCAAAAATTAGACACGCAGCAGCCATCTTACCTAGATGTTTGTAATGGTGGTTATGAGCTTGCAGCAAAATCTTTACTCGATCCAGTGGTGCAGTAGTTGTTTTGGCACAACATCCTGCAACACCTTTCCAAGAGGGGAAAAAGAAAAGTGACGGGATGCAAATACGTCAGCAGACACATAAGGGATTTTTCTAATGTATTTTTAAATGGAATAGGGGAGGAGAAACTCGGTTAGGAACTGGAAAAAGCCCCCATGATGAGCAAACAGCCTCTATCAGCAGTATGTTACAAAACCCTTAAAGCCTTAATGAAATGTGTAAGCTACTTTTCCTGATTACAAAAACCCAGGCCACCGTCCCTCTCAGCTGCTGAAGTCACAGCAGAAGCTTTCCCAGAAAGTTACTCAGGAGTTTTCCGCCCTGCTTCCTCCTTCCCTTCTGCAGAGAACAGCCGCAGCTGCTCTCCCAGAGGAGCGGGCTATGTGTCCTCCGCGTACCCTGCGCTACTTCAGAGCAAGATCCAACAGCAAGCACAGCCTGAGGTGAAAACTTTAAACAAGCAAAACATCTTCCTACCCCCTTGCAAACCAGACAGCTAGGACAACACCCCATAGGAAGAATAAATATGCTTTTTCTCTAAGAGGTTATTAACGTGGGGTTGTGTTTGCTAGGCTGCCCCCCTCTTCACGCCACCTCAATCTCCAGAACAGCCGCCGCCACGGTTTCGGGACACGGATAACCCGCCCTCCCCGAGTACCCTAATGAGGGTTTGGGCTCTTTGAACGTTTAGCTGGCGACTACTCGGGGCTCTTCGCCGGTTCCGACACACGTGCGAGTCACTTGCATTAGCACATCAGGGGAATAAAGAGGCAAAAAGGAAGCGAGAGCCCCTACTTCCCCAGGCGGCGATGCCCTCGGCAGCAGCTTTGCCGGGAACAGTGGCACGGAAGTGACCTCCGCCGCGCCGCCCCCGGACCCCGGGCGGGCGCCTCGCAGGGCGGCGCGGCCTC
>WAAD01016691.1:38378-54852 GCA_013389945.1 Fregata magnificens
CCCGCTGGGGCCGGCCCCATTGTCTGCAGCCCCGGGGAGGGCTCCTGGGGTTGGGGGGGCACGGCCAGCGGCGGGGCCGGGCCACGAGGAACGGCCGCCTGCCCCTTCCCTTCCCTTCCCTTCCCCCTGCCGCGGTCCGCCTGCCTGCACTAAAGGAACCAGAGCCCGGCGGGGCTGCAGCCGCCGAGGTGCTCCTGGGCGCCGAGTGCCTGTCCAGCTGCTCTTGGAGCTGGGGGAGAAGAGGTGGTGGCCTTGTCGCAGCTGGAGGTTTGGTGCTGGCCGGAATGGTCCCTGCCAGGCTCGCGATGGAGCTAGGGGAGAAGGATGTATTTTGCCAAATGGGATGGGTAAGGAAAAAGGACCGGTTAACCTTACAAAGGTATGGCTGCTAATGCCCGAGGAGCGAGCGGTGGAGCATGCTGGATTTCCAAAGGGACCAGGCACCGCGGTAGTCAAAGGAGTCGCGGTGGAGCATGCTGGATTTGCACAGGGACCAGGCACAGCGGTAGTCAAAGGAGTCGCGGTGGAGCATGCTGGATTTGCAAAGGGACCAGGCACAGCGGTAGTCAAAGGAGTCGCGCCAATCGTGTGCCAAGCCTGTCCTACACCCAGCCAGCCTATCCTGCACCCCAAAGATATTTAAAGAGCGACGTAGTCCGCATCACTTGCATCTCGGCCTACGTAGCAGCAGCCCAGTGTGGTGAAATGCTACTCCTTTAAGGAGGAGAGGGGAGCGTGCAAGTAGGCATCTAGAGCAGGGCACCAGCACACCAGTGTCAGCGCACACCTGTGTGTGGGGCGGTGAGAGTCGGCCCCTGTAAACAAGCTGGCCTGGGCAGATGTACCAGCATGGATCTGACCAAAGAGCTCTCTTTCTAGAAGCATTAGTGCAGTAATGGCAAAACTGGGCAAAGATGCACTTGCAACGTTAGGTATTTAAACGTGACCAAGCAGACTTCCAGGGCAAAGGTGTCTCTTTAAAATTTAAAGCCAATGGAGAAACCTGTGAAAATAATAATAGTAGAAAAAAAAAATCTTCCAAATAGTAGCTCTTCCCAGCTGTGCTCAGTACTATTTTTAAGGTACTCTTGTGGAGAGGCAGAAGGCTATTCTGTGCAGTAATCACCTTGTTTTCATTAATGTCGGTCAACACAAAGTAGGAGTAGAGATTGAATCCAGAAAACATAGCATTTATTCTTGGTCTGAGCAAAATTGGGCAGGTAGCCTGGTCGACCCTGTTTGTAAAGGAAGAGAAGGGTGGTTTGTGCTTTTCAGAAGCAGTTTCTCCAGCGCCACAAGGGTGGGTGGTGGTTGCTCTCAGGGTGAGGCTCAGCCCTTCTGGACAGGAGGGGTTGGTTGTGCTTGGAGGAGGCAAGGGAGGGCTAGGTTCCACAAAGCAGATATTCGGGGGAAGGATTCAAGGTGAGACGTACCAAGGAACTTCCTGATGTTTATGGTTTCTGTAAGACCCAAGTCTTCACTGTGTAATAATTCAAAATCCTGACTGATAGCGTTTTATTACGGCTACGGCGTGCTACCCGTGGTTGTTAAAGCTAGCCTAAGCATTTCCATCCTGCTTTCTGTTTTCAGTTACTTACATTTCAAAACACCTTTCAGGCTGAAATTTTCCAGGCTTAATCTTTGCCTGAAGGTTCTTCCCTCCACCTCCCCCTTCCTTTAATTGAGTTTGAGATAAGGTGATTCAGTTAGTGGCGCTTTTTTTTTTTTTTTTTTTTTTTTTTTTTTTTTTTTTTTTTTAAGAAAAGGCAAACCCCCTGAAGAATGGAGTCAAATATTATAAAAAAGAAATTCAGCATTTAGGACAGCATAAATGCAGAATTAGAGGGGCATGTGATTAGCTGAGGGGTTTTGTTTGGTTTGCTTGCTTTTTTTTTTTTTTTTTTTTTTTTTAATTGAAAAGTACCTGGAGAGTTCTGGTGGAAAGGGCTTTCATTTGGTGAACTCTTAGAAACTACTTGGTATCTTTTTACTTTTTAGCGTTCCCCCTGTTAAGGTCGGTGTTTGGCTGCACTGAACAGAGGTTAAAGCAAGCCCCTGCTCCTGCCTGGGCAGGAGGGAGGATACTTGCACATGCGGTGTGAGTCTTCACAATGGATTTTTGGTGCCAGTTGTTTGAGGCTTAATCTGGTTTTGTGGTTTAAGCATGTGTGGTTCCTTGCCACATTTTTTTGTTCTTGTTCTAATAGAGCTTTCCCTAAACCAGGAGGGCTTTTTTTTTGTGGTATTTTCTTATCTGTTTCACTCACTGTGCAGGCTCCAAGGTGCCTGTTGAAGTCATGACATTGCAGAATGCTAGACATCAACATCTCTGGCTGAATTCATTGTGAGTCTGTATTTCGCAGCTGTCTTCAGCTCCCCATGCAGCCGGGGGAAGTAGGATGTGGTGGCGGTCCTGCCTTATCCAGACTTATCCTCCAAGCACAAGTAGGACGTGGTGGCCTTCCGGGTCCAGCGAGGACAAAAATGTAGGATGAAGGCCTTGGTGCTTGGTCTGCTCAACATCATCTGGTTTTACTGATGTCAGTGGGAAAAGGATTATGCCTTGAGCGTATGCCTTTGTGAGAAACTGAGGTGGCATCCTGCAGTGCCTGTCCCAGATTTGCAGTTATGCTACTGGAAAGTGTTGGCTCAAGTCAAGGTTTAATATACGTGGATAAAATATGCCTTGAGTGGCATAATCTTGGAAAGTAAAGCAGAAAACTTACACGTAGTAAAATGGAAAACAGTACTCTTGAATGGCATGTGAGATTATAGGAACACCACTTGAAACAGGACTGCGGGGGGGGGGGGCAGGGCTGTGGGGGGGTGAGTGAGGGGGGACCTTGGGGGGGTCCCTGCAGAGGGACCTCGGGGAAGTCCCACTGCCTGCCCTGGGAAGGGGGAGAGGCCCCTTTACAAGACTGTGTATGAAATAACTCAAAGTACTGAGAAGGCAGATGAGAAGTTTCATTTTTATTTCTTAACCAAAACCAAATGGGTACTCAAGGATTAAAGAAGGGGGGAAAGGGAAAATTAAAGCTGATTCTCTCCTCCTAACCCATTTCCCTTCTTTTCATATACAAAGCGTTGTACAGAGCAATCAGTAGACACAGGGAATTAGGCAAGATTGAAAAGCAGGTTGACATTGGTGCAGCTGGGAAGAATATGCAGATGATATGACATAATCCTGAAAAGACTGTGAAAAAAGCTTTTGCGCCTAACATGAGGGTCTAGATTTTCTAATGTCTGTCTTCTCTGGTGTCTCTTGCATCTTCCTCTAGAGCATTTGCTGCTGGAAGATGAGATACTTTTCAATTCAGAGTTGTAGCTCTGAGCTTGTGTGACAACTTCTATGTCAAATTGTGGCCCTTACTGCTTGGGACCTGTGTCTTATTACGTGGCTTTCATGAAAGCTTCCAGGTCCTGTTTCCCAACTGGGCCAATCTCAAGTGACTTTTTAAAAGATACCTGAACACTGAAACAAAATGTATTTCATTAGTGCATCTGACTGTACTGAAACCAGGCTCAACTAGTCCTAGCTGTGACATTTTTTTTGCCCATGCAGCTGTGTTTGTTCAGGGGTCACTTGCTGTCTTTCATGATGCCATAAAAAAGCTGCCACCATTTTATGAGAACACATCTTTTAATCTCCCCCCCCATCTTCCAACAAGGATCAAGTTATGGAACAGAATCTTGGTGGACACTACCTCTAAAAAGAAAACTTGCTTTATTTTTTTATGCTTTTGTGTAAAAGGAAAGTAAGTAAGAAAAGTGAGGTGGGGTTTTTTTTGGTTGTTGTGGGTTTTTTGTGGTTTTTTTTTTTTTTTTTTTTTTTTTTCCTGGAGGCATTCCAGCAGTATGGGGTTAAATCCCCCAATTACTTTGTAGGCAAAATTCTCATTATAATTGTTTGGAATTTTGACCAAGATGGGACTAAAAGATTTAGCCCTTGATTAGCTTTTTAGCAGTATTTGTTGAGGATTATAGCAGTCAGTGGGATTGCTCCAGATTTATTACTGTGAATGAGCAAAACTTAAGCAACTGGCCTTAAAACCAGCTTTCAGCTTTGCACATGAATTAGAAGAGATAAGTCAGCTCAAGTAACAAACAGTTTTGGGATGGACTGTTATTATCTAGGGCAGTTCCCTGCAAACTCTCCTGTACCTATTACCTGTTTTACTTCATAGAGACGCCTGTCCTCTGCTCTCAGGTTATGGTAGGTCCCACCTGATTTGGCTTTTGGAAGAGAGCATTGAAGTAAGTTTGTTTCTCTCCAGGATGATGGAGAACTGCCAAGTTCTTATACTGCCCCATGACGTTTATGTTTGATAATCCTTCTAAGTCCACATAAATATTTTGGAAATATAATTAATTTCTTGCTATGAAATGAGACCAATGTGATACAGCCATTTGTTGTCCTTAAGAAGTGACATGAGGCAATTTGCAACTGCTGGAGGCACCAACAGAGTCATTACCAGTGCTTTAAATGGAAAAGGGACGGTAAAATATTTCCTAGTGTTACAGAAAACAAAACTTGAATACTGAGCTTGTAGCTACCTAATATTTTGGTCCTAAATGTGGAAGAGTAAACAAGGAAATAACAATGTCATTTAGTTTTATTAGACACTTTATTTAAAAAATGTTAGGCAGTTCTTATCTAGCGGTTAAGGTTACTGTGGTGGACTAGTATTCATCAAGACTATGGGCTTTCTTTAAGGGAAGCAAAGGTCTCTTGCTGACAGGCATTTCTCCCAAGAGCTTACAGTCACCTTGGGGGTCAGGTGCTCATTCCCAGGCAAATATAACTGAAGCCAAGTATTAATTGAAAGAAAAAAAAAAAAAAATTCCTTTAGGGGTCTATCGCCCAGATCTCTTCTGAAAAACTTAAATTCACTCCAGTGACAAAATTGAAACAAAATGGATAAAACTGTTGCTGTTCTTGTGCCCCTGTATTGTCATCTCTGAGAAAGACAAATACTAGCAGCCTTTGCCATCTTCTTTAAGGCTACTGTATTTAAATGCCTGTCAATTTCCTATAAATATCAGCATTCTTTGTTTACCAAGAAAAAGGCAAGCCTTCAACTACTCGATGTTCATAGCCTCTAATTTTGGCCCTGAAAAGAAGCAACACTTTGGCTTTGATACTTTTCTACATTCTTGCCAGACAGGTATGTTCTTCTGTATTAAAAGAAAAAAAAACCAAACCAGGATGGTCTTGCTTCTTCAGTCCTGAAGCAACCATGTTGCAATTTCCAAATGCAGGTAAAGACATATTATCATGTAACTATAATGATGGTTTAAAAAATAAAATTACAAAATTGTTATAAATGAAGCTTCTAATTGATAATTTTGATGATCATGCTTCCCAAACTTCCACAACAGCAGTGGCAACTGCTTATGTGGAGAAGTAATATGAGCAAAGCACCATACACATTCAGTATCTTCAAAAATCTAGTCTCTTGTTTCCACTCCAGATCTCCTGTTTTCTCTCGTCATTCTGCTTCTGTTTCAGGGCTGATAAAGAGAAAAAACTTTATCTCTTCAGTTCCCCTCCTGATTCACCCATTCCCATGTTGCCTGGCCCTTCTTGTTGTTTGCTTGCTTTCTTCCTTGCTCTTCTGGCTATAGTCTCTGAAAGTAGCTCGCATTTCCTCTCCTGCCACTGTTATGTAGCGCCAGCCGCTAATGGCTACAGATACGCTGCCTGCTGCTTGCTTCCAACTGGTTTTGCAGCCCTCCAGGCTATCCTTTGGAATGAGGAGCCCAGTCTCTGTCAAAACTACAAGAAACTGGGGAAGCTTTTTGCAAGCTGCCAACAACTATTTCATGGACCTGCTGACGTGATGCTGATGCCCTCTTTGACACTCAGTTCATGGAGTGAGTAGTAATGGCCATGTCCCCCTTCCCCCATGTGTCTCCAGGGCAGGGCTGGGGGAGGAAAGCACTCAGATTACCTTCATGTCAGCTTTGTATTTATTTTGCTATTTCAGTGTCTGACCCAGCTTTTATAGAGCACTTCTGTGGGAGCTGTTCAGGTCTCTTCTGTGGCCTTTGAAGCATTACCCGCAATTGTAAACAACTACACCTGTCTATTTAGTCTCTCCTGGTTGGATGTTTTATTGTCATGGAGCATGGATGCTGTTAGCTTGTTTATTGTGTGTTTGCTGGGCATTATTTTCTGATCTGACCTTACAAGTGTGTTTAGCCTTGTCTTATACAGTGATGCTGGCTCTAAAATGGTATTTGAGTATGTGGAAAACCTCCTGTCTCAGTAATAATATTCATCTGACATGTAATATGAAGATATGATACAGAATAATCACAGCATGTTTAGGTAAGATACTCGGTTTATATGTTGTAGTACACAGGATCAGTTGGCTTACTACTGCTGAACAAACGAGCTAGGCTTCAAAATGCTTTAAATAAGCTATTCAAAAGGAGTTTGGGGAGTTACTGTTAGCCTTGGTAGGTACTGTGGCCACTGGGCAGCCTGCTCAGGGCTGAGACAGTCACAAACAAGCTCATTGCCAGGCGTGCCGGTTTGGGTAGCGGCAGGAACTGGTGGTCCTGCACAGAGGCCTTGCGTGTTGGCTGTGCTAGACCATCCCCTCAGCGGGCTAATGAGCTTATCTTGGCACAGTGCAGTGCTGTTTGGTGCGGATGGTTGTAAGCTTTCTGCACCCTTTGTGCTGTAGATACGTTTTTGTGGTCTGGGGGTCTGTTCTGCTCGTGGAGCCTGTTCCTCACATGCCCTGTGCCTTTTTGTTTGCCTTACGCCAGCCAAACGTGGCTGGTGTAGTACCATTTAATGTTTCTGTGGTGTTAAGTATACTGGGCTGCACTAGTGTAGCTCTCTCCACCTTCAGTGGAGCTCAGACCAGGCTGTGGGTAAGTGCAGCCTCTGTAAGATCACCCTGCTGGCTTCAAGGTGGGGTTGAGGTCATAGGAAGGAGTGGTGGTGTCAGGAGCCTGGTAGCACCTTTTTTCCCTTTTCTACTTCCTTAGAAGGCAGGATTCCCTTCCCCCTTCCCGCCCCCCAACTTCCCTTAGAGGTCAGGATTTTAGACATCATCCCCATGCTTCTTGTTCTTCCTTTTCTTTCCCTTTTGCCATCAGTGAGGTGCAGGTGGCCTATAGGTGACTTGATTTGGGCTTAAGCAATTCAAAGGGACAATGACGAAGGGAAGGCACCCTCCTGCCTGCGACTACAGAGCCTCTTGCTCGGGCTTTGCCTGCTCCCATTTTTAGGCTGCTCTTTTCTACCCATCTGATCTATTCAAACAGCTAAATAAAGCTTTAAAAGCACCATGTGCTTAAAAACTACGTACTTATGAGAATTGCTTTACATTTAAAAAACCCCGGCCCACCTTGAAGGAAATTGATTTGGAGCATGAAGAATCTGTTCTATCTTCTGAGGTGACTGAGTTGTATTTGGGGAGTTGGGGGACTTCTGCATCGCAGTTGTCTTTGGGGACAAAAGCTTAGGACAAACGCAGGGTATTTTGTTGAAGGCAAATATGTTAGTAGTCATAATGATGAAGCAGAGACCACTGCCTGCGTAATACATTTGATATAGCTAGACAGGACAGAATCAAGGCTTGCAGTGTAATACAGTGCGCTGATATGTTATCCTGGGAGATAACACTGGGAAAGGCAATTCTTCCCTGGTCCAGTTCTCCTGTGAGTAACACCACAAGTTAGACATCTTCTGGGAGCTAGTTAGTTCTCCCATTTTATCTGGAATTGTACCATGGTAGGCAGCTGGTGGATGGTAAAAGAACGAGAGAGGCTCTGGTGATGGTGTATGAGTGCGCACACATACACAATAAACTCAGCATTGCTCTTCTTTCCTGAATGTCCTTACAGTGACTGATATGCTGTTGAACATAAAACTATGGACGTAAACTTTACCCGTTCTTACTCAAGAAAAGGGGTGGTTAATGAACTATTAATAAGGTTGAGAAAATTCAAACTTCTTAGACCTGACATGAAACAGTAAATACGTGATGTTGCCTGGTCATTTGAGCTCCGTTTGCTTCTTCATTTGTGTTATAGGCATTTAGGCAAGCTTTCCATTTTGCAATACACTAATATTTTCAAAGCTTTTTTGTTAATTGAACAGAACGTCCTGTACCAGTATTTCTAATTCTACCCGTGTATTTTTAAATATTAAAAAATGGTCAGTTTATTATATGTGCACCCTCCACTAATTAGAATTATATTAATGCTGTTTTATATCTTTTTCTGTTTCAGAGTTAACGCTGTATCACCACAGAGAGCAGCAATGGGAGTATGCAGTTTTCTATTGAAAAGTTCTCTCAAGAGCTCATGATTTTTTTCCATCTCTCCTCTTAACATTTCTACTACTCTGCAGACATGGCTCACCACGCGAGGCCTTCCAGATTAGTCAAAAAGGAAGAGTTAGGCAAAAGGAAAACTAACCAGGGCAAAAAGAAATCTAGCCAAGTGAGAAAGAAAACCACAAAGACTTCCACAAAGGCTGTTAGTTCTGGAAAAGGCAAAAAGCCAGCACAAGAAAAAGATGTTAAGAAAAAACAGCAAGAAAAGAAACCAATCATGAGCTCTTCAGGTAGACTTCTCAGGAGCAGTGTAACCAGAACCTTGTCTGGAGCGTCTTGGGTGAGTTTGGAGAAAGCTGACAATATCCTCTTTCATAACCAGGATTCTTTCAACATCAATGGCTTTACAATGTCTCTCCGTAACCGATCATTCTCCCGTAGATTGTCCCAAACCCCAACAATTGCAAAACCCAGGAAAGCTGCAGCACAAAAAAGGCTAGAAACAAAGGAAAAACATGAACAAGAAGCCCTGGCAGTAGTAGAAGAAAAAAATGTTGAAGCAGGCGAAAGAGTTTTGAAACAAGATTTAGCACAAAATGAGTTAGCTCCTCTGCCTGTAGAAGATACTCCACGTAGTGTAGGCGAAGCGCCTGCTACCGCATGTGCCAGTCAAGACAAAGAGGTAGAAATACCTGAAACAAATGACTCTATTCCAAGCAGTCAGGTAACTGATGACGATACAGAAGCATCAGAGGTGAAATACAAGCATGAAGACCTGCCCTGTGAGCAGACACCCAGCAATCTCGATACGGGTAGTTCGGCTGAAGCATTTGTTGAAGATGCTGCACTTGTGCTTCCGTCTTCTCCTTCTGACTCCATCATCACCTCTGAATCAAACTCGAAGGTGTGTGCAGAGACTCCCTTCGATCTGGTGCCTAACAGTCAAGAACTTGACTCCAGTTCTCTCGATACCTCAGACCTCAGCTCAGCAGTAGTGTTAGAAGAGTCGGTCCCACTTGCCAAATCCCACATTGAAGCAGAGTCAGACCTGGTGCTACCTAGTGAAGAACAAGACTCAAATTCTGCACCTATAGTTACCTCTGAGTTCAACTCACAAGAACATTTATTTGAAGATGCAAGCTTACTTGCAGAGTCCTGCTTGAAGGCAGGCTGGGATTTAGAGTCTGAGAATAAAAACATTGGTTCAAATTCCAGCTCTGTAGCTGCCACTGAATCAAATTCACTTTTACATTTTCAAGGTGCAAGCTCACTTGCAGAATCCCACGTGAAACTGGTTGTGGATTTTGTACCTGTTCACAAAGAACTTGACTCGAATACAGATTTGAGCTGTACAAGAGAGAATTCAGAATCTGACTCAAAAAACATATTTACAGTATGTGAACCTGTTTCTGATACCTCTTTAAACAATATTGAAGTGGTGGACATTGAACAGCTTGTTAGATGTATTGATGCAGAGACATTAATTCTGAATTCAGGTTATGTCCCCACTTTATCTCCAGATTTAGAAAAAAGCACAGTTGATAAAATCTCTGGTGAAAGCTCTGGACAATTCTCTGAAGGTTTTGTTTCGGAGTTGCCTTCAAGCACGGAAATCTCTGCTCTTGCCTCAGAAAAAGCCATTAATGCAGATTTGCCAGCTGACTCAAGACTGCAGCATAATGATTATTCATCACAGCTGGGAAGAGTCGGAGTAAGCTTGAATTTGGTTCAGGACAACATGAGTGACAGCACTGAAGCAGTTGAGGCCTCAGGGCCATCCTCTCTTAAAAATCCAGCTGGTGATTACCCTGTTCCATATTCATCTCTGCTCCCTATGCTAGAGAAAAAGAAACGAAGGCGTTGTGGAGTCTGTGAGCCCTGTCTGCGGAAAACAAATTGTGAAGAATGCAGCTGTTGCAGGAAACGCAAAACTAGTCACCGGATATGTAAAAAGAGAAAATGTGAAGAACTGAAAAAGCCACCACCGCCAATCATGCTACCTTTTGAGGTAAGCCAAAGAAGTTGCAAATTAAGTCACTCTTCTGAGGCTTGAGGTATATCTTAAAATTCTGCAAAGGGAAATGCTGGTCACTGTACAGCTTTAGAGAGCTTAGGGTTACTGTTGGAGCTAACAGGTTGTATAGTAACTTTCTCTTGTCATCTGTAGAGGTGTAGATTAAAGTGAGCTGGAGTTATTCTTGTTCCTGCTGTGTAAATGCATAAAATCGGAGGTAAGTATGGCTTTAACTCTGTGTNGGTCTGTATTTCAAAATACTTAAAGTTAAAAAGCAAAGGCAGGCAGGCTCTTTGCTCTTTAATTCAGATAAAATAATTTGCTTGAGGTGACAGATTTGGTGGAGATAAAGTTAAAAACTTCAGGATCAAATTGTAGCTGCATTTCCCCTTTCACATCTCTCTGCCTTTCTAATTGTCTATTCTTCTGTTTCTCTCATTTCATTTCTCCTGCCTGTCTCCCTTTGTCTTTTACCACATCCCCCATACATACTTTCTTTTTCTGTTTCTTACTCATTTTTCTGATCCATCAGCCTTTTATAACCCAGGTCATTACTTTTGGAACAAAGAGGAGGGGAAAAGACAATCTGTATGCCCCTGTGATGATAACACTGACCTTCTGAGAGATATCAGTTCAAGATCAGGCTTTAAATCAGGTAAGTAGGGAGTTGAACATAGATTTCCCACATCCCAACTGAATTCCCTGACCTCTGAGCCTAACCAGAGAGTTAGCCTCTGCACTTCCACGTCCTGCTGGAAGCGTTCTGCTTCGTATGATCCGATGGTACTGGAGCCATAGAGGGGGAGATGCTGTCTCGGTAGTTAAGTCACTGGGACATTTGCCTTGGGATGTGGGAAACTGAGGTTCAAGTCTCTGCACCAGCTTGTACTCTGAGCGGAACAGTTCACGCTGGGGAGAATGCACCTGCAAAACCTTTCTGGATAGTAATTTCATTAAAATGGCATGTTCTTACAGCAGGTAGAAAGTCCTGTCAGCTACGGAGATCTCGGGAGACCTCCTGTTTTCACCACTCTCTGTCCTGTGCTTACCAGGGTTTGCAGAGAAGTCCGTTCTGTTTTTAAGGTAGGCAAGCAGAAAGAAAAGTCCTGTAGCAGTGAGGGGATATGATATATTCCCCTTTGTGGGGGAAGTATATTTTAAGTTACAATGATTAGGGAAATAGGTTTAAACAGCTTGGCTCAGACTTTATTCAAAAACATCTTTGTGTCTCAACTGCTCCTAAATGCTCTTTTAANGGGAGGGACAGCTATAATGTGACTTTATATATTAAAACAATAAAGGTGATAGAGACTGATCCTGACTTTTTACAGCAAAAGAGTAGTGACATTACGTCCTTTTGTATATTTAGTCAGTGGGATTGAAGAAGCTCGTGGGAGAGAATTGGTAGAGTTGAGGTAGGAAGTGATCTAAAAGCCATGTTTTAAAAAGGGTTTTGGCAGGGTCGGTGAAAGGAAGCACTCCAGCTTTTCTGTCAACCTTTGTTTTCCAGGCTAAACATACTTATTTTCTTGTTGCTGAGGCTGACCTTCTCCTTGCAGATTAGCTTTGCCCCTTCACCTTTGTCCTCTTCGGGTGCTCCTTTTGCTTTCTTTGTGAGAGAGTCCTTGTTTTTATTCTTTTCTTTGCAGCCTTTTTTTTGGTGTGCTTTTATTTTATTAAACTGGTCGCGTTTTGTACAATGCATTTAGAGCAGCACCAGAGGCCTCCTTCATTTCTCGTTAAATTTCGTATGAAGTTTCAGAGTACTGCATGGAGGAAAAGAAGTATTCCTGACATTTAAGAACATGTCAGGTATTTTCTTATAAAGGTGTATTTGAATGAAACCTGGTACCTTTTCAGATATTCCTAGAAGCAAGCCTTGCCTCATTTGTAATTTCTAGAAACCGTGCTCTGAGAAAATAAGAGGAAAGCATTTCTACGATGTAGATATGTTACGAGAGCGCTTTAAAGATGTTGAGATACAGGGGGAGGTGTTGGGGGATGGGAAACACAATATCACTCTGTTCAGCAGCTATCCTTTAGATAAGACTGTAGCACTCCAGAAGGGAATCCCATTGTGTTTTCCCAAACTGGTAGGACTGGGACTGCAACAGCTGGGACTTCTGTGACAGTAATCTGTTTCGAATAGAGGGCAGCTGGGGAAAAACCAAAACTGTAGGTCTCTGTCCATGGTATAGAAAGTGAACATAATAATTAAGAGAAATGAGGTTGGCTTCAGTGCATTCCTTGTTCGGAAGAGTCATGCATCTCTCTCATGTTGGTGGAATGTAAGCATTTTTTGGAGGTGATTCACTGGGAGGAGGGTGTAGGGGATAGACATGCTCTGCATGAGCATAGTTTAAACATTGGTGTTTTGCCTTAAAGGGAATGATCTCTTCTCATTCTAACTAAACAATGCAAAAGTCACAATGAAGTCAATGAGAGCTCTGTACATTAAATGGCTGTAGGATAGCCAGTGCAGCAGTTGGCAGTCCGTGCGTACTGTTTAAAAAACAAAAAGTGCTGTTTTTCCTTAAGAACTTATGTGGATTTACAGTTACAGGGAGTAAGGCCTGGCTGGTAGGAGCTGTGAATGTAGACTGAAGTGCATATTCCAACACACGTGCCCGTGTGTGCACAAGCATTCAACCCTCAGAGAGTATCGGTTGCATGTTTGGAGCTGGTATTAGTTACATTACTGTTATTTTCATTAATTCACACATAATCCAGATAAATATTTGAAAACTATATTGGACTTGAAAAAATGTCACTTAAAAATAACATCCACATAAACCGTCGGTGATACTTTACCTTGCTGAATGTAATGGGTTTTGCAGGGACGTGACATCATGAAAATCTGGATAAAGCATCGTGTGCTCTAGTTCACAGCCCCTGTGCGTAGCAATATCATTACATGTAATGCCCCTCTTCCTGAGGGATTCACACCATGGCTGTTTGGTTAGGAGCTGGTAAAGAAAAAATTCTAAAATATATAGGGGAAAAATGTTTTTAATTACTGAAATTTTTGAAGGAGCAGCCCGGTAAATAAAAAATGTAGGCAAGCTTTGAAAAGAAGAGGAAAAAGGCTTTATATTGGGTTACTGTCCCTCTCAGAATGAATAATGCGGGAATGCTTCACAGTGAGAAGAGGGTTTGACAAGTTTACGTACACGAGAGTGTGATGCTTCCACATTTTTGTCTTGTCTTTCCAAGACTGCTCTGTTCTGAAATAGTATAGCAGTTACTGAAGGCTATTTCATAGCTATTTTCTACCAAAAAGCATATTTCGTTTCAAGAACCGGTCTGCTTTGCTGCCGTTGCATCGTCACGTGTGTCGAGGCTGTCTGGATGCATTGCAGTGTGGGACAAGGATTTCGTAGGCTTCAAAACCAGCATGTAGATAGGGAGGGTGGTCCATCATTTATTTTATTTTCTCCTTGGAAAAAGGATTCCTGTTTTGCACAGGCAGGTGTTGCAGAAGTAGCAGCACGCGCTTGGGATGAAAACGCTGCCCTCTGGGCGCTTGCAGTCATCGATGGAGCTGACTGTGGTGCATGATAGTTGTACTTAGTGGTGCCCCTCTTGGACTGAAAGCATGTGGCAGGGAGAGCTTTAGTTCATGCTAGGTAAGGGACCGCTAATGGTTTAGTGGGACCTGGAGTCAACAAACTGAAAAAAATCAGGTCACTGAGTGTAAGTTCACTGGGTTGACCAAGGTGTCTCGAGACGTCTTATTTAATAGCTGTAATGTGAGTAACACGAAATATTAAATAACAATAAGGGCCTGCTTGCTTGTGGGTTTTTAACATGCTGCCGAAAACCCAGACGTATTTAAAAAGGATGCTGCAATTAGAGTTGGTTGGGAACTTTCCAGTAAGCCATTCCTTGAATGGAAAATGCTGATTTAACAGAAAGCTTTCACAGCTACTATCTGTCTCGATGCAACTATTTTTTGGGGAAAGTTTCTCAAGGTTTCAAATGAAATTTCAGCTTAAAACTTAAAAAGGGGGAGAGAATTATTAGAGCAGCTCAGTGGTTAGGGCATTTTGCCTGATGCAGACCAGGGGCTTGAACTTTGGTCTCCCACATCCCATCTGTCTCCTCTTGAATTTTTGAAAGGTTTGCTCTGTTTTAGGAACACAACCAAATGTCGAAATCTCAAAAAAATAAAAGCAAAACAGAATTCTTGTTTTCTAGCCAGACCTAGTTATAATCAAGAAATTTAGACTTTGTGGTATTTATTTTACAACAGACCCCAGAAATATTTAAGCCAGTTAAATTTTAAAATGAGTGTGCATAAAAACACTCCTCTTAAATACGATACTTGAGAATTTTGTAAGGGGATAGCACATCAGCGAGAGGGGTTTGGTAATGTGTGGCAGAGATGAGCAAAGCCGTGTACAGCCTACTCCGTGGATGCAGGGCAGGGACTTGGAGTAGTGCAGTTTACTCCTATTTTACACAGGCATGCTCTGTGGGTGTGTAAAATAATTACAACTCACACTTCTTTGCCATTCTCTCTGATGCTGGGTGCGGACTATAATGCAGCCTAAATTACGGGGAAACGGGTTAGTCTGGGGTCTAGTTATTTTTGGAGGATGCGTTTAAAAACTTGCCTCTTCACTGCTCCTTATTTTCTGTGAGGGTTCTTACAGCTTTTACAGAGAAATTTTTATTTGAAGAGGTTTCTCTCCTTCCTTGTGTGTGAGGACCCGTCCTAACAGGAGGGGAAACTGCCTAGCTAACAAGGAAACCTGAAACTACCACCTAAGTGCTGTCCAGTGCACGCAACAAATTGGGGACTAAATCAGAATACTGGGTCTTAGGTTTCTAAGCAAACAAAATAANTCACCAAGTCTATGTACCTCTCTTGTTTTTATTAAGCTTAAAGACCCTTGCAGACTTGTGGTGTTTTAGGAAAACATTATAAATCCATACTTTTATTTTACCTGATCCTAAATCCTATTTAATACAGTACTCTGGTGCAACAAATGAGGAGCTTAAATACAAGGTAGCATCAGACAACAAAAATGAGCAACAGCTTTCTCTTGCTTGGTTGGTACACTGCAGAATGAGTTGTGTGTCCAGATTGAGCATTTGCACTACTTAACTGATTTGCACCACTTGTAATTTAGCAACAGATAAAGAAAAGAATTTTAAATTGCAGTCTGTAGCTGCTGAAAAGATGTTCTTATAGGTTTTTTGCGTGTAGTGCATAAATCCATGGCCAACTTTCTGGTTTAGATGTCAACTGCAAATTGTTGCAGTAAATGCTTCAGTGACTAGTGGTGTGCTAGATACCTTGTTATTTGTTTGTTGTCCATGGTTAGCAAGTGTCTGTGCGATACCTTAGGGCTTGGTGTGAAAACTTGCGGTAGAGCTGTGACCCCTCCGTCTTTCTTCCATCTGCATGAACATTTTAAGCAGGTGGAGACGTGGGAAAATAATTGCATTTCATGTTTATGTAGTGGCCTGTTCACATGGTAATCTGTTTGCAGCAGATACTTTGTTAGGTGCTGAAGGAATAAATGAAGACAGAGCCTTATCTTGCAGCAGGGCTGTGTGGGTTGCACGCAGCAGGCGATGGCGGGCGGGCAGGGTCCATGTGAGCCTGCTGGCTTTTGGGTCCGGTGAGTCCTGGGCTCCCAGTTCCAGGCAGAGTTTTTGGAGGGGGTTGGTGCCGCGCAGCGGTTCCCTTGGCTCAAGACAGCTGGCAAAGGCAGGCCCTCGGCCGCGCACAGCAAGAAAGGTGCATCTTCCTCCAGTTGAGCGGCGATTTCCACCCTTTCCAGGACGAGCCGGTGTGCGAGGGGGAGCATTACCAGCGGAGCCCCCCAGGTGCTTGGCCCCACGCACGGTCCATGACTGCTGCTGCTGCCCCACGTAGCATCCCCACCTCTCCCTCCGCGGGGCCTGGGGGGACCCTGATGCTTGCACAGAGGGCGTCTGGCCCTGTCCAACGCTTCGCTGCCTGGTGCCCGCCTGCGCGCGCACATGCGTGCGTACAGGCGCGCACACGCGTGCATCTCTGCGTGTGCATGGAGGCACGCGTGCGGGTGCACGGGGGCCGTGTCCTCGCCTGACCCCGCACCCAGCAGCCCTTGCAGAGCCGAAAGACCCCGGGACCGCTGCCCGGGAGGGTGCGTCCCCACCCCCGCCC
>WAAD01016691.1:54964-120425 GCA_013389945.1 Fregata magnificens
GAGGAGGGCGCCGCTGCGGCAGGAAGCAAGATGGCCGCCTCGTGGGCGCCGCTGTGAGGAATGCGGGGCACCAGCGAGGCCGGCTCCAGGGGGGCGGCGGGGCCTCTCCCCTCGGCCGTCTCCGGCGTCGCCGTGTGTCGGGGTGGCGGTGGAGGGGCCGCGTAGAGCCTCCGTCAGCCCTCTAAAGTGCCGCATGTAAAGCATTCTGGGTATTTAAGAAATATTGCAGTTTGATCATAAAATCGGAGGTGTCTGCCTTTGTGACCACAACTTATTCTGCAATTTGATGTTTTTTTAGGTTCTAACTGAAAACAAAAGACCTCAGAGGAGGAAGCAAAGAGTTTTAAAGGTAACCGATGATTGCTTTAATATTTATCCCCTCTCATTTTAAGCAGCATTTTCTTGTCATACAGGCTAGGAAACCAAAGGGTTAATTTCTGGGAAGCGGCGCTTTCCATCTCTTCAGGAGATTAGCTAATTTTAAAAGCACAGAACATGTTCTTTTTTTCCTCTTTCTCTCCAGCATGTTGTATACATATTTGAATCTTTCTGCACAAGTCTGCAGACCAAAAAGTTTGCTTTCCATTGCATTGAAGATTCACACTTTAATTTCCTCTATTCCTAGTTTCATACTTCCAAAGGTAACAGTTGAATGTTGGTGGGGTTTTTAGTATACAGATTTTATGGCATCTGAAATTCAATGTGAGAAGCCAGTGTTATAATGCAAACCAAATTAACAAAAGTGGAAATTTTATGCATATGTTACTGTAGTTTTGATTTCCTTTTTTCTTTAAACTTTAGAACACCTCAAGTGAAACTGAAAATTCTGTAAACTTGCAACAGCCTTCGGTTTCACATGGTAACACGTTTCTTCAAGATTTTTAAGATGGCTATCTTTCATGATAACAAAAGATTGGTGTTTCAAATGGAAATGTTTCAGTTTTTGTAACAAAATACAGCCTTACGACATTCATGGCTGATGTTTTTTAAAAAAGTAACAGGTAGCACATTGGTATTGCATCTTTCAGTTAGTCTTTAGAATATTTTGAATAGAAAAAAGTTATTAATTCTGTTGTTTCAAACTAACGTGTTGGAGGATGGATGGTGCAAGTAAGATGGATGGTACCTGTAAGATGAAACTAAGGAAAATGAGAAAAAATGTATGTTGTTAAACTTACTTTGTAGAACTATTCTCTTATACCAGCTAAATGTAATGTAAGATAGTTTAGTATTGTTTCAGTACGTTAAAATTTCAGAAGTTGTTGGACACAGTGGATTTGATAAATGCTGAACGTCTCTAGCGTAATTTTATTTGAAAATATCCCAATTTCTTATTAGTCTTGTCTTCGCTGTTAGAGAAACTTGTTTAAAGAAGTTACAATTTTGTAAGACAAAGCAAAGTTAAAAGTTAAGATTAAGCAAGGAGCAAATAACGTTATTTGACTTGCAAGTATGTCCAACCTTAAGGGTGTCTGTCTCTTCATGTGGGAGTAGTTGTGCAAACCACCTCCCTGTACGATGACAGTAATTGTGATTGTACAATGCTAGCAAGTGCTTTTTTTCTTTCATTAAATAAGTTAATGCATTAAAAAATTAGCATTTTTCATTAAGTCTTTTAATTACTCATTTTAATTACTGCTGCTCTTGTAACGTAGCGCATAGGTGTAATTAAAACTTTAACATTTGTTTGTTCTATGTTTTGTGTGGTTAAGTTGATAGTAGCATGCAAAATAAGAGCTGTTTGTAAAGGAGTCATTCAGCTTTGTAATGTGTAATTGGTATGACACCTGTTCTGTCAAAGTGTGAAAAATCTTTTTTTTTTTTTTTTTTTTTTTNTTCAGATTTTTCTCTTTGAGTTCATTTTACCACTGTTTCTGGTTTGATGGCAGGGCAGGTTGCTATGTAATATGACGCTGTCATTCCCCTCCTTTCCAAAAAGCCTTCAGAAGAGCTTTTTTTTTCCCTTGGCTCTTAAATGGAAAGGCTTGTCTGTTTTTGTGTGCGCGTAGTATCATATGTTAGTCATTGGACTTGTGTTTATTTCTGATTTGACTTTTTCCTCTGCTGAATTGATTCTGCAGTGTTTCCTCTTTGGTTTTAGGTACTGTTCTTTGTGTTTGCTAGTATTTGTCTTTGTTTTGTGGTGCTGAAGTGTATTTCGCAAGAGTTTATTCACTTGCATGCACCAAGTAAGGCATGGTACCCTTGAAGGCATCTCATGAAAAGTCTAGGTTGGGGTTGGTGGGATTTTCCTTTGTTTTTTGGAGGGGAGGAGGGAGGTTGGGTATCTTAAGTTAGGTTTCATATCTCTGTCAGCTGCAGTAAACTTAGGAAAAGCTGCATAATTTGCAGACTTCTTTACAAGGGTGTTTTTAGAAATATGACATTCTGGTATATGATTCTCTCTAACCTGGTTTCTGTTATTGCTGGATCTGCCATCTAAGGTGGTATTGTCGTATCTGTTGAATTATAACTTCAACCTTTAATTTAACAGTCGGTAGTGATTGAGGGCATCTGACCAGTGACACACTCAAAATTTTAACAGAATATTTCCTTTTTTTTTTTTTCCTTTATATTTTACTTCAAATAGTATTGTAAACTTTCTTAAAGGAAGATTTGTAGTACTCTCTTCCAGTAATACATGGAGTTAGTATTTCTCTAATCTGCCTAAGTTCTGTAGGTCGCACATTTATTTACTTGGAGGGCTAGCGCTCTTTCTAATTGTGTTTCTTAGGACCAACATATTTTGAATTCTTCTTCTGTACAGGGTGAAAGCAAGCAATGCTTTCCTATTGAAAACAGGTTGGACAGATATAAACATTAAGACTAAAAGTGATGCGTACTATTATACTGTACCTTTCATTTACTATTTGTCATTTTCCATACTTGTGTTTTAGTGTTCCTTTCTGGTTATTGTAGGAGGAGTCATTTAGGAAATTCTTCTGTGCCATAAGTACTGTATTAGGTTCTCCATGTTTATTTTGAAAGAACGTCTGAAATATTCATCACTTCTAGCAAGCAAATGCTTATTGAAGAAAGAGTCTTTGTGAGTTCATGGTAATGGATACGAAGGAAGGACTATACTCATGGTTTTTCTTACCGTTTATATTGTGTTCTCCCCAGTTAAGCAGACAATTCTTTAATTTTATTCCTGATAATGGGAGGTCTATATAGAAGGGATTAATACTTAAAAATAAATTTGCCTGCATTTCAAAAGGCATATTATACACCCTGCTTCACTTACTATCATTTTCCTTTTACCCACTTAGCAGTGTTCTCACTGAATTTGGGCAGTGCAACGCACCTCTCCTTAACAGTGGGGAAATGTTTGCAGTCACATGCAAGTTTATTAAGACAGAGCTCAGAAGAATGGGACAGTTGAACATGGCATCATATTGTCAGGGAAATCTACAGTTGTCAAGTATAGACAGCAGTGGCACCAGTAAGGAAACCTCCCACAGATCAAGATACAGCTGATGAAGTAGTACAGTCCATGGCCTTTCTACTAGGTTTTGTGGAGCCAAGGCTACCATTTGGATGGCTGCAGATGTTTGCTGCGTTGATGGAGATTAAAAAAAAAAAAAAAGACCAAAAAANGCAGTGCTAAGTGAGTATTATAACTACATGCACATTCTTTGTTCTCTGACTGATTCTGTTTGCGTGTTTATGCATAAACACTATAATGGTAATCGTGTGCACCAGAAAAGTGTGAACGATGCCTGCTAAACTCTCTAAAATCCAAGCTTAAGCCAAGCCAAAAGCCAGAGATGACTCAGTATCTAGAACTTTTGGTTTGTTTATAAACATCATATTAGGAACGAGTAAAAGTTTCATTTCCATCAAAGCTACAGATACATACTTGAGCACTCTCTTAATTTTTCTCCTCCACACATACAAAGCATAGTCTTTCTTATCAAAAACAACTTTAAAATATAAAGTTGTTTGGCAGACCTGCTGTTGCCCTTTTTATGATGCAGTTTCAGTTTTGCTGCTTAAAGAAATTAAAAATACACTTTTTTGTCAAGCTCATATATGTGTTCACAAGAGTTAAGGAAAGTAACTGCTAATGTTCATGATAATGCTTTGAGTTCGCATGGATTGAACTGATTTTGAACATTTATTCTAAATTATGGTGTATGTTTTTAGTGCAAAATATCTGCCAGAATATTTAACTGGAAGAAATTAAATTTTATTACTTTTTTCCCCCTTTAAAATAAGATATGAGCAAGTCAATGGATGGAATTGCACGGCAGTGGAATTTTACAGAGGAAGAAGACAGAATGGTGTAATACAACTTGGAAAGGATGTTGTCCAGAAAATACTTATCATATTCTTTGTGGTTTTTAAAGGGATATTATCACCTTGGAACGTATTCCTTCAGTAAACACTAATTAAAATTGCTTTGAGTACTGGTTGAAAGTGTCTGCCTATTTCTTACGTGCCTTTTTGCTCCCTTTTTTTGATAGGGAGAGCTTACTTCTAGTGAGTGGCCTGCACAAATGTTAACTTTTTTTTTAAGAATAAGATAAATAAGTAACTTAGCTGTTACCTTAGTTTAAAAAAAATCTAGGTATCATTTTTTGAAAGAAATGTTCCTCCAATGTTGACCTTTTTCAAGCTAGATGTGTGTCTGTCTAAATGGGATTCAATTTCTTTTTGCCCCTAATAGGCTCATGCACCTCACTTGATGTGCGCAGGCATGATTATGGTTGTAATTTAGTAGCACACTTCCACGTGCAGCCTTCCCAGCACTTCCACATGAACGCACTCGTGAACATATGAAGCACTTCCATATTTTGTTTGTACAGTAGTGCTAAGACTACTCATGTATGTAGACATTTTTTGAATGGAGTCCTAACAAAGAAGGCCTTTGTAAATGGCCTGTAAATTATTAATCTTACTCTAGTAATTTTCTAATCGTTAACTTTTCCAGCCAGTTTCTGGCGGAGTTGAAGCCTGTCCTTTGTGGACTTTTTCCTGTGGTGCAGAGTGAGCTGGATAGGATGCAGAGACGCTCTCCTTCCCTTGCCCCCCTGTTCCCGGAGAGCTCCCTTATGTCAGTGCTGCTCCCTCTCCCATCCACCTCCTTCTCAGGACCCCTGCGCTGCTTGCCCAGCAGCACTATCATGCTGTTCTTTGCCCCCCGCAACACGACTCCCCAATATGTGGAGAGGAGGACAGGGAGGAGCAGGGTCTTCTGGTTTAACTCATTTATTGCTGTAGCAGAGCAGTTGTGAGGATAGCGCCACTCCTCTCTTCTCAGGGAATGGTGGAGGGAGAGGCACAAAGAGGCTGGGAAGTGTTGAATAAGGCCAGGCTGAACCTAGCGATTACAGTGGTTTTGGAGGGTTTTTGCACGTTTTGAATCACTATTGTAGATCTTGACTGTCGCTGTGTGTTTTAGTGCAGTGCTAGGTCTTCCACTTTAGTGGATTTAGAGGTGGAGCTTCTTAAAAGGTAGAAAATGTGTTTGTGACCAAAAATGTCATAAAATAATCGGTAAAAAGTAATATAGTTTGTGGTAAGGAAGGAGAACGTATATGTGTAGATGAAGGTCAGATGCATAGGTATATTGATACATTGTTTAGGTGTTCTTAATGAAGTTACAGCATTATGAAATAAGCACCGGTTTCCTATTCCAGGCATGTAGTTTTGTTGATATTATTTGTATTTACTACTGAATTATGAGCTTTACTGAATACTTGTACTTGCTGTATGTAATGTAGGCATTAAAATAATTGAGATGGCTTTGCAAATTCCAGAAATCTGTTGTCAGTGCTTGCTGTCTGTCCATACATTTATAGATAGTAATATCCAGAAAATGCTTTGAAAATGGGCACAACTTGTTTGGAATCCGATACCATATTGCTAAGCAAGTTTGTTTATTGCTTTTAGTAATGGATGTGGGAGAAAACCAGTGAGAAGCCCCAAACTTATGTGAGCAGCACCAGATTTTCACTTCTGTGGGTTTTTTTTTTCTGCGATGTTATACTAAGGTTTTTATATTTAGTGTTACTGAGTATGAGAATGTTAATTTAACAGATACTACTGCAGCAAACTTTCCCACTGATGTTAGCAGGAGCCTTGCCTATGTAGAGACCAAAAGATTTCATTCCTACTAAAATAAATTCATAATTATAGGATTTCATTTGGGAGGTAAGAAGAATCCGTGCATTCTTGTAAAGGTATTTTCTTTTAAAATGTCAAATACATGAAACTTAACCAATATCAAGAAAACAGGAATTACATATAAGGAACTAACAATAATCACTTTTCATTAACTTATGTAAAATTAGTATGTAGAATATATTTGGCTGTCCTTATTGTCCTAACAGTTTTAATATTAAGCTTTTTGGAATATTAGGATTTTTCAAGGCTGATTTAAAATTGAGTGGTTTGTGTCTTGACACTTGACTGTGAATTGCTTTCTCAATCAGTGTTTTGTTGGTGATGTCTGTATTGTATTGTAATTTAATTGGTGCTCTGTAGTAAAATTTGGCTCTACATTTAATTTTCCTAAAATAAGGGTTTTGCTGAACTTGTGAATAAGAGGAAAAATATCTGTGCATTTAAAAATGTAAAGCATTTACTTTTGTGATGGATGATCACTGTCTGCATTCTGCAATGCAAACACCACTGTTGTTGCAGTGCTGCTCCGGAACAACGTTGCTGTTATGTGGGTGAAGGCTGGTACTCCTGTAAAGAGAAAGCGAAGTTACATGCAGTGTAAATGCCATTTTGAGCTTTATTTAAAACCATAGGTGTGCTAGCTCTGATAGAGACAGAAGAGAAACATAATTTGCCTTTTTTTAGGCTTTTTTCCTCATGACAATAAGCAAAACATAGATGTGAAATCCTGACTAGTTCTGCAGCCGTGTAGCTTGGTGGCCTAAGTGATCAGCATGGCTATTTTTCTTTCTCTTATCTGAATTACCTTTAGCTGTTCCTCTGACATACCTGTCACCAACTTTCCTATTGCTAAAGAGTGATTCCTTTTAGTCTTGTGGCCCCTCATCAGCTTTAAAACCAGGCTAGAATATACCTATAATATAGATGTTTAAATTTGGAGAAGACTTGTATGTGACTTGTTGCAATGTGTATTTGGGACCTGTGCTGATATTTCAGAGTGAGGAGAAAATAGGATATATGTGTGTGAGGGCTGATGAGCATTGTTAACTTACGGTGTTGTGTGTCCTTAGCAAATCTGGTCTGAGAGCAGCTACCAACATGTAGCAATTTGTAAATAACACAATTGGTTTACAACAGATGGTTAGGCACTTAAACTGGGTCCTAAATTAAGGAGCTGAATATCTGCCTGGTTAGATTATAGGAACTGAAAAGTTATGTTACCTTAGCAGTCAGATCTTTACTGAACTGAAACTGAAGGAAAATTATTAACTTGTATCAGTTTGGTTCACATAAGGTAATGCCAGGCAAGATCATTGTGATCACTTGTTCTTGTCCTGAGAGGTTGTAAGACTGTATCAATTCATTTGGATTAAGCATCACATTTTAAAAATACCTCAAAGAACTTGAATTTGAAAATTCCCATGGATGAAAAATGCATCAAAACACCTAACAAGATGCTTAAAAAATTCTTTACCCTTTCTCTGTCCCGCTACAAAAATGTGCACCATAGTTCCAGTCCAGACTTCTCTGGCCTTAACTTAAAGTCATTGAGTCTTGTTATACTTTTGTCTGCTAGAACAAGGAGCCTTCTGTTATCAGCTTTCTTTTCCACATAGACTTAGCTGCAGTTTCTGGCTTTTCAGTTTTCTTTGGTAAATTGCAGAGAGTGAGTAGAGAGTGAACTTGAGGCTTTCACTTCAAGATGTTTCAATTCTTTGTCACTCTCGTGGTCCTCCAAGCCCTCTCCAGCATATCAATGTCTTGCTTGAATTGGGTACGCCAAAACTGGATGCTTTATTCCACTAGCAGGTGCAAAAGTGCCAAGTTCAGGATAGAAAGTAACCCGTCTTTTCCTAATTATATTGTTATTTATGCACCCAAGAATCTCACTAACCCTTTTGGCCATAAAGTTGCAATAGGAGTTTCTATAGTTACTGTGCAGTTGATTATTGACCATGTTAATGTCCTCCTTAAACTCATTGCTTTCTAAGATAGAAACCTGCCTTTTGTAAATACAGTCCCATGTCTTTGTTGCTAGATACAGAACGTCACCTTCAGCTGTATTGAAATGCGTGCTTGCAGCTGGCTTGCCAGTTAATTTAGGAAGCATCGTGTCTGATCTCTTCATTATTTGCTATTTTTCTCTCAGTATTGCTTTCACTGTTTTTTTCAGGTCATTGCTAAAAATGTTATGTATAGCTGTGATCTGTTCCCTGAAGACCCTGCCACGAACACTGTGATGATTTTTCATTTACAGTTAAGGGCCGGGCAGTACTCTCTTAATGCTATGGTGATGGTTTCATAAACGAGTAGACCACAAGAGGCATTAGCTAGGGTGGATAAATTCAAAGACTGAATTTCTCTCTTCTTTGCATTTGAGTTAGAGCACACCCGGGGAAGGTTGTATTAGGGAATACGTATTGCTGCTGATTGTATAATTTGTCTTTTGTGGCTTAATTGAGCGCTATATTTTCCAGAGCTGCCAGCGTCTCTTTGAATGCTCAGTTTCAATGTTGACGACAAATGATTGAGTAATTCAAAACACCGGTAAAAAACAAACCAAACCAAACCCAAAAACCAAACAAAACAAAAACCACCAAGCAAGATGCTTGTTTATGTTTTCTTCTGTGGCAGAAAAAGTACTGTAACGTTTGGGGTTTTTTTCTGTCTTAACACATCCACTTCTTGAGTGCCTGCGTAGGAGAATGGGGTGTCCTTCACTCTGCATTTTTTCTTGCTCCTGTTTGTAGCTTTCACAACCTAGAGCTCAGGCTTGATGGAAACAGTAATTTGAGTTTGTAGCTGAGAGAGCCTATTTCCGTGTAGTAATCCAATAAATACACTTCTCTGGGGGTCATCATTTGAAGCCTTTAGAGCCAGAATTAGTATCCTGTAGTTTTTGATTTTGTTAGTAAGTGCATCCTTTAGGGTCTGGTACTGTAGCTCTTCTTTGTAAGTGGTCTCACTGAAGTTTTTGTACAAGGTGGGCAGGAGGACTGTGGTAATGGTGCAGGAGAGAAAATGAAGAGAACAAAGATGTAAAGTCTTTAAGGCTATAATGTATTAATTCCTCATTGAAAGACAAGCTAAGGGACTTTCCTGGTGGGAAAGCTGCCTGGTGTTTGAAGAACATAGCAAAGGGGGTATAAATGTAGGTAAAATGGAGGTGAAACTGAGAAGGAGAGAGCTAAGCTGTAGCTTGGGATATGGAAAAAAAAAAAAAAAAACACCACCATCAACTAGAGCAGACTTTCCAGCTGTTGTAAGATCCAGTGCAAAATGGTACCTGCTGTGATACTCAAGTTGGTGGCTTTGGGTGGATTTGATACTCAGGGGCAGGGGGGTTGGGAGTGAGGGGGATCCCTCCAGGAAAGCCCAGGCGCCCTGAGCGATCTCTGCCACGTGTCCCAGGTCAGGTTGCTTTCTGCAGATTTGCAGAACCTCTTGTTTCCCTGAGTTTCTGTATAAACCAGCCTCTCTGCTAAAAATTGTCTACAATACTTTGCCAAGAGTAGAGGTTATTTGCTTTGATTGCAATAGCTTCTAAAAATGCAGAATTATTACCTGTCTTGTCCCTCAGTGCCATTTGTGAACATTGTTCTCTTGAGGAACAAAACATCTTGTGTATGCAGGCTGTGTTACATTATTAAAGGACCCCAATCTGCTTCTCTGCACGAAGACCTATAGAAAATGTGCCTTACCCGAGCTGCTGTAGAAGTGCAGTATACTAAGAGACTCTTTCATGTCCATGGTTGTTATGCAAGCGTGCTGGTAATGGCTTTATGCCTCTGATGAGGTTCATGGGAATATGCCCCAGCTTGCAGCTTGGCCCCTACTCAGCCGTTCTCCTCTCACTGCTGGTAGCCTGCTCAGAAATCCTGCTCAGGTTGCAGCCTTGGGCAGCAACTTAGAGCACGTTGCTGTTGTCTGCATTATGGTAGTCAAACATGAAGTAGTGTGGTCTTAAATAGAAGTTTATCCTTAAATGTATTATTGTATCTGCATTTATTTTGGGATGCAAAAAAACTTGGCTGTACTTAAGAAGGTGGCCTATACTTTCCACAGCATCCTGCCTTACATTCATCCCTGTTCTAACCAGTGCACGGCTTTCTACATAGCACTCGGCATAAGCAACTCTTTCTCCACACCTGTGCTCTTTGTTTCCCTATCCCCTGTCCTGTCCATATCTTATCTCCTTATCCTTATGTATGTTGGTCCTGTACAGTGCAAGTCCTGGATTCCACTGAACTTCTGCATATCCTGGGGAGCAGACGCTAAGGAGTAGGAATAAATTGCATAGGAGTAAATTGCTGCTGGTCAGCTGGCTGGTGCTTTCTTATCTCTTGGTGAAGCAGTGGCATCTGACAGTTGGACCATGAATAAAACACCCTGTTTGAATGTTAGATGAAGTATGTTTGAGTTTTTTTCCCAACGGTTTTTCTGAAAGAAAACTTCTGTTGTGGTATTTGAGCTCTGAGGAGCTGCCAGCTCTGTGCCAACGTGGAAAGGCATGTGGGGCTGGCTACGTGGCTGCAGACACTGCAGCAGGATAGAAACTTACCCATTGCACTGCAATGGAAAAGAGATGCAAAGTGCAAGCGCTTCTCACCCACTCGTCCTTTTATGTTGATGAATGTTGTGACCTTGGAAGAACTGCCTTTCAGGTCATCCTGATTGTTGGCACAAGCTAGGAGGTGCAAGTATTTTTTGATCCGTTGGGTACTGTATTCTCTTGGGGACCTGGGCAGAATCCTATAGGGAGGGCTAGTTAGGTGGACTTGGCATTGGTTATTGTGTAACTTGTCACGACTTGCTCACGGAGCAATTTTATCATCTGTTATTTCTGGTTTATGGGAGTAATTGTTTCTGGTTGTATCCTTTAGTACAATATGTGTTGTTACCACCTACAGAGGTTTGAAACGAGACATAAACATGTGGTCTGCTCTCTGTTGCACAGAAGATGTGGAAATGTCTTTAGGGTAGCTTTAGCATTGTATTTTGATTGTGAATTGGTGAACTCTTTGCATTACCTCAGAGGCATCTTGTGTTAAAAGAGAAGTTTAATATCAAAGTCTGACCCTTTTCAGCATGGTGAAATGATTTGCTGTAACTGGCTTTTCATGTGCACTGGAAGCATTAGCTCATGAAGTGAATTTTGCGTGTGTGTGTATATATATGTGTGTGTGTGTGTGTAAGAGATAATGTCTGGTTGAAGTTTAGGTAATACAGCAATGGCTACAGCCGACTCGACTCTATGGTTCCTGTCCTAACAGCACTAACTACTGCAGAGTCTAAGCTTGAGTGTGATTTGTTAGTGGTTTATGTCTCCAGATAGAGTAGTGCTCTCCTTAATGAGGAAGAGAGGAAATTACTTTTATTGATCTGGTTTATTCTTCAGCTTTTCATTACACTTGTGTAAAAGATTTAGAAATCAATCAGATCAGACTTATGTGCTTAATTTGCATGAATTTTAAGACTGTTGCTTGGAATTGTGGTATCCTTGTCTGTAGTTTTCACTACACTTTTTTTGAGTCCTGATTCAGAACTTGAAGATAGATTGCTCCTAGGTTGTTCAGCGGCAAAAGCGTTTTGCTGAGCTATTACTTTTGGTCTGCCAGACTTACATTGAAGAGAAGAATCAAATGAGCTCTGCCCCTGCTAGTATGTCTACATTTCTTTTCATGTTGGGAAACAATAACTTCACATATTAAACAGAAAAGGCCACTGGAAAGTGTGGTAAGAGAGGAAAGAGAAAGGCATTTTTTAGGATTCATTGCAGTTCAGTAACAGAAAAAGCAGCATAGTGCTCAAAAGGAGGAGAGTTTGATTAAAAAAAAAAAATCTGATTTTGTGATAATATTTATTCTTCATGTGGAAAAATAAAATATGAACCAAATCATGCCAATGATATGATTCATCTGATTATTTTTTCTTCCTCATTGCATGTGGGCAGCTTCCAGTAATGTTAATGGAAATTATGATGTATGAGGAATAATTTTATTTTAAAAGCAATTCCACTTTACTGCTGGGATCACTGGGGTCTTATGGGGACACAGCACTGCACCTGTGCACTACTAGCAGATTAGGGACTATCCTGAGTACTTTTGAGTGTAGCGGTGCTTTTTGGTCAGGTGAAAGTATTTTATTCAGGAACAACATAGTTAAGAGAGAAGTGTGATGACATATTTGCACTTTGAGTGCTGTCAGTGGACTCTGTGTCAGATCTTCTCATCTCTGCTGATCATGGATGAGCCCTTCTCCCCCCCACCCCTCATTGCTCTCAATTTACCAGACTTAGGTGTGTGTTTGCTTATTTATTTATTTATACACATTTTTCTTAATAATGTGAGTGACAGACACCCTCTAAAAGTGAAGAGAATACAAAAATGTGTTGTTGTGTTGAAAACGTATAAATGCTGGGGCATTATTTTCATCTGTTTGCTTCTATCTCCTCAGCCTCCTAATTGTCTAACTAAATAATTTTTAATTACAATTTTACATGGCTGGGACAACTTTTGGACTGATAGAGATCTTAGATACACTTTTGCTGAAGAAAACCCAGCAATTTCATATCCTAGTTCTTTCTGAAGTTAATTGAAGGTAAATGAAATTTAGCTTTTGCACAGGTATAGAATTGTGGGGTTTTACTTTTCCATGGTGGACCCTTAAAATATTTCCTGGTATGGTTGCAGAGGCCTGTGTAATTAATTTACCCGTGCTAACAATAGAGCTGCTTAACCGCTTTTGTGGATCCCTTAGAAATTGCTCAGTGATTCCCTGGGTGTGTGGATCATTGATTGAAAATCACCAGGATCCAGAGGAGTTCAGGCTCACAGACCGTTAGTCAGCATCTGTGTGTAATGAAAAAGCGTTAAATAAGGTATCTTTCTTTCTTAATGTAATTTCCATAGGTTTGACTTAGCTGCATAGGTGCTGGACATGTTTTTACATAGCATTTCCATGAGAATTTATGATGCCTCTCATAGTATCTAGGACATGCTATGGATTCCTGGTTTTGTTTTTTATCAATTGGGGATCAGTTGTGCGGTGTACACTGGGCTCCAGATGGAGCTGGGTCTGTATGCCTTGTTTTGCCTGGGGGTTTCTGGCAATTTTGTCTCGATGTCTATGATTAATCATAAATCTATTTTGCATTTGTTCTTCTGAGTTATTTTCTCAGAGAATTCCATGCACTTTAGTTGGTATGACCACAAAACCATGTCTGATTTAACTGAATGTTTTACATTAAACTGGGTGCTATTTTCTGGGAACTGCTAAGATGTACTGTGCCAGCATATGGTTAATTAACCAGTTGTATCACTTATATCTAATTTGAAAAGGAGTACTGGTTTTCTTGTTAAGTAAGGCTTAAGGATGCAGATTATTTAAGTAACTCGTAGATGTTACAATAAGATTGAGTACCAGCACTGTCTATTGTGACTTAAAATTACTTTTTAAAAGAAAATTTAATATAAATAGAAATAAAATTTGATTAACGTAATAAAAATTGGATTCCTGCCTTTATTGCTGTTTCTGCCTGAGTTCCTGCTGTAATTTTTTTTTTTAAACTTAAATTGCATAACTCCTTATTTCATAATACTGTCTTAAGACCCATATACATATTCTTTCCAGGACACAGTATTCTGACTCTATCTAGATTTTGACATTGCTTCAACCACAAGAATTGTATAATATCAGTGAAGATGAAGAATATATTTAACCAAATATTAGAATTTAGTGTTTACTAAAATACTGTTAAGGATAGCTTACGTGAAAGACTGTTCAGAAACCTGGAAGTTACCATCTAAATACAGAAGCTAAACATGGTGTTTAGAGGGTAACTTTCAGGTGAGCTAACGTTAATTGGCTTACTATCCATTTCAGCTTAGGTTTTGTCATTTTTTAAGGACTTGAAACTAAGCTTGAAAACCAGCCATTCTCGCTAGAGTGTCCAACCAAGTGTTGTGTCAGTTTATTGGTCTAGCCAAATCGTTATAATTATATCAAATTACTACTAAACTTTCTGTGGTACAAGCCTTTAGATTGCAGTCCTGCTTTGAACTCAAGGGAGAGTTGACTTAAGGGAGACTTTCATCTGCTTATGCAAATGCAGTAAAAATTGAATCCTTAGATCTGATTCTAAATGCCAACGTCCTTTATGTTCATTGATTTCTTTCGTCTCCCTCCACCAACACATGCACACNCGACTTCCTGGGGTGTTTTCAACGTCTGTGCTTGTGCTTAATTAGGATATTCCTCGTATCTGTCAAAGTCGGGTTTAATTGCTGTAAATCTTATGCTTCTTATTTTTAATGTTTCTGAACAGCTGTTACAACAAATTTTTCTTATTATTATTTTATAGGCAAATTTAGAAAACAAACCAGTAAATGGCCGCAGACCAGAACTCATGGAATGCAGTATATGTGGTCATGGTGAAAAATACAGGGTGAAAACAAACCAAACAGTACCCATTGAAAATGTGCAGTCTAAGGAGAAAGAAAGAATGACAGGCTTAGAAGCAGAGAAGTGGGCACATAACGAGAAGCCATCTTTTGGTGTCCATGTCAACGGAGATATCCATGGAACTGTGACAGGCAACGAACACTTGAAAAACGCTGAAGACAGTGAAAGAGCAGTCTCTCCCAGTCAGTTAGCTGAGCCAAAAAAATCATTTGCACAGACCATCAAAAATGGCATAAAAACCCTACATTATTCACCACCGGAAGCAGTTGCTTCGCTGAAAAAAGCATCCATAGAGGAGAGGACAGATTTGACAAGCAACTCCCATATGCAATGGATGAAGGGTACCAATCTGAATAACATAGTAAACACTCTGACGACTGGCATTGGCTGTGTTCACCCAGAAAAACAAGGAAATGTTTTAATGAAAGAGGAAAACTGCACTTGCAGCTTCTTTGAGGATTCTGATAAGTCAGTTTTGCAGACGGGTTCCATTTCAGATCTGCAGGAAAGCTTGTGTTGTCCTCCACTGCCTGAAGAGGAAGTGCATGTGGGGAAGGATGGCTTTAAAGTACCTAACGCAGAGACACAGCCTGAGGATTCTTCACTCCAGCAGACTTTCTTGTCCCTGATTAAAAACAGAAATTTAACTGTAGAGCAGGTTGTAGCTATTGAAGCTTTAACACAGTTATCCGAAGCCCCTTTAGAAACAACTTCACCAGCTAAAACTGAAAGTACTGAATGTACAGAGGAAACAACTTCCAACTTGCTCCACAGTTACAAAAGGGATATCTCATCCTCCTTCACATCTTCTGCATTAAAAGAAATCAAAGACACTTACTTACAGAATGAGCAGCAGCTCTTGGCTCACTGCGCTCACTCACAGAAGCAGCTCCCTAATAAGGCAGTGGTATACAATGGCCAAAGTTCAATTTCTGAATTGCGTGATAAACCTGCCAATCTGGCTGGTGAGATGTATAAATTACAGTTATCCTCAAGAGATACCAAAACTTTATCTGACTTAACATCTCATGCAAAATCATTTTCAGGATATACTACCAAGAAAAATTATGTTCATGATCCAGTCACCCTTGCACGGTATTGCAATGCTTCACGTAACGTCCAGCAAACAAGCAACAACTTGGAAACTCTCGGCCAGTTAGAGCAAAAGCCAACCTGTAATGATTTGAACCTGGAAGCTAGTTCTTTGATTAAAGAAGGAGGAATTCACAGCCAGGATGAAGAGGATGTAGCTACACAACTAACTCAACTTGCAGCACTAATAGAATCAAACCAGACGAATCCAGAGAAGAAGAATGACATAAAGGCATCGCTGCTTAATCTAATATCACACGAGAGGCAGCCAAAGTATAACCAAGATGTATTGCAGAAAAAAGAATCTGTATTTTTTAGGCATAATTATAGTTCCTTACTGTTAAAACAAAAACAACCAACAAATAAAAAAGGAAATGCTGTACCATGGAAACCAAGACACAAAAAGAAGCCTCAAGAAGCACGCTATCAACAAAATAATCAAAACCAGCTAGAGCTATTGTCATGCCAGCATAGCGAGTTACAGGACATTTGGATATCATCAAAACTGCACAAGCTTGGGCAAACCATGCCACAGGACTCCAGAATAGCTCCATCTGAAAAAAAATCTCCAAGAACCAAAGTACAGAGAGCACTGAATCAAAATACTTTAGCATCACAAGAAAAAACTAGATTATTTCTCCCGCAAACGCAGATAAAATTCCATAGATGTTTACCTGAGGTACCACAAGAGAAAAAAAAAGACAGGTTGTTTGGCTGTGAAGTGGTGAATGAGCAAATCAAAACTGCAGGCTCCGATGACCCACTAGGCATTGATCCACTGAAAAATGAACTTGTTGCACGTAACCAATATAGCGGCCCGTCCTCCCGTAATCCTCTGGCTGTTTCGCAGCTGAAAACAGCATCCTTATTGAACAGACCAAGTGAAAACCTACAGATGTTTACAGAAAAATGTAATTCTCAGGTACAGCAAACAGCAAATGTCAGTCAGACGCATCCTTTGCCTCAAACTTTCAATCAGTCTAACCTGAGAGCTAACGAAATGCGTAGTGAAGACAAAACCTATATTCAGCAGGGTGCTGTCGAACAACAAGTAGATCCGAAGTCGCAGGTGCTGCCTGTTCCCTGCGGTGGGGCCCAGGTACCAGGTTCTGTTGAAGCTCTCAGGAACATGGAGTGTGCGGGCGAAGTGACTGTTCTGACGTCAACCAGTTTGGGTACTGACCACCCACAGAGCACAGGCGACTCAGGGTGTTCTCCAGCAAAAAACACGCTCAGCAGTTTCCTTGAATCACCTATGAAGTTTCTTGATACCCCTACAAAAAATTTAATAGATACACCTACGAAAAAAGGACAATCTGAATTGCCAACTTGTGACTGTGTCGGTAAGTCTTTTTGCTAACTTTTGCCTGTACCTTTCAGATGGAGGTGTGTTCATGTTGTTTCCTGTAATGTGAGGAAGTGTACTTGACGCTTACTTAGCTGTTGCAAAAGGATCAGTGTTTTGCCATTAGGAAATGGGAGGAAATTATTTTTTCCCTTTCTGTAACTTTTGCCTGGTGGTGTTTGGGCCTGCAAAGCACAGCAAAATTGAGTATTTTTGGTATTGCAACTGGCAGGTTTAAATTCTCTGCTTAAATTTAAACCCAGGAGGAAAAGGCGTTTTTCTATTTGTTGTTTTGTCATTGCTGACTGTGCCCTAGGTGAATTTATCTGCAGTATATCAGATTCTTATTTTTATGGTCTAGAACTAGTTTTTTGCCTGAGACGGGCTGGGCGAAAACTTCCCGGTATATTGTCATTGTTGCCTAAACGCTGTTAGATAAGTGGCAGGGCATAGTTGTGGGCGGTCTTGTTACTGTCAGTGTTAGTCCTGATGACCGATGTCAGTTTGCCTTGAAGAGTCCATGTCAAAGGCTACTTGATGCCTCTCATCGCAGAGAGGAGAGGTAAGGTGGCGTTCAGGTGAGAAGGCCACATACGTAATTGCGTTGCAGGATGAGATGTCAGACTGAACTCAGTAGTGAGGGTTTTGCAAATACAGCTTGACTGATGGTGTTAGACATGCTGTGTTTTCAGACTATCAAAGTGCACAGATGGGAAAACAAGTCAGAGACTTAACAACAAATTGTACATGGGCAGATTGTTTCATCTTTGCTTTAATGTTCTGAATCAACAGAGTGCTAGTTAAGAGGCCTGGATTATGTTTTCTGTTCTGCAGTATAGGACTATCAGTTAATTTTTTTCCCCCCTCAATTCTCCTTTATTTAAAATGAATTAATAATGTTTTCCTACCTACAAGGATATTGGGAAGCTTACTTAGTCGATACATGCCAGCTCCTGTAATGAAAATTTGTGAAGAATGCAAAATATTACTATAATTAGGATTACTTTATAACAGAAAAAATACTAGTAGATTAATAGGAGGACAGAAGTATAAAATAATTTTGATGCCTCTGAGGAGAAAAATCTGTCATATTCTTTATTCATTATGTTTCAGGAACAAATTTTTTATGTATTGTAATTTAATTTGGAAGATGTTTTTGTAAACCATTTCTAAGCTTACTTGTAATGGTGTAAATAAATTTTGTATGTGCCAACTTGGTTTTCTCAACCTGCTTACAGAGCAAATTATAGAGAAAGATGAAGGCCCATATTACACACACCTCGGGACAGGACCAAGTGTGGCTGCTGTGAGAGAAATAATGGAGAACAGGTGAGGAAAATTCAGCATTCAATGCTCACAGTATTTTTTGACTGTCTAAACAGGAAAGCAGAAGAGCTGTGAGAAGTCAGGTGCTATGTTTAGCTTTGTTTTCTAAACTTTTTGCAGTACTCATTTGTAAAGTGTTTTCCTGTTCAGATGTGTGTGAGGTGAGCACTGGCATTTCGGTTCCAAACTCATGTGTCTTTTCTGAGCTCTTGCAACTTTAGGGTTGAATTTCAAGTGCAGTATGCTCTTAGGTGCCATTGAAGTCAATGGGAATGACAGAGATCAGCAGCTGGCAGAATTAGGTTTTCTAGTGTCCTACATGCAAAGAAGCAGTGGCAGACTGGACAGCAAGGTCACATTAGTGACAAAGTGCACGAGGATTTACATGCAGATAACTTTTTTTTTCTCCAAATAATGTTTCCTTAGTGGCAGAAGCTTTTTATCAGAAGAGAGATGTCAAAAATTACTCTTGCAAATAGGATTTTAAATTTAAAAGTATTTTTTGACATTATAAATATTCTGGTTTTCTTCTATTCTCAGTAAAGTAAAAATAAATTTGTTCTTGTTTTATTGAAAATGTTTCCTGTTTTAAAGTGGTCTACAGCAATTTGTTTTACTCGTGAACTTTTTTTAATGCAGGTATGGAGCAAAAGGAAGCGCTGTAAGAATAGAGGTAGTGGTTTATACAGGAAAGGAAGGAAAAAGCTCTCAGGGGTGTCCAATTGCCAAGTGGGTAAGTTTTTATGTTACAGCAGTAAAATTGTTTTGTGTGGCTTTTAAATATCAAATGATGTGTAGTCCTTGAGCTTAAATATAATCTGATCTTTAATAAAGATCTGATTCTTCGTTTAATTGATCTACAAGTCTGCCTGAATGATGAAGCTAAGGAAAACTTTTTTTTTTTTTTTTTTTTTTTTTTTTAATTTAGGATGTGGTGCTCTTTGTTATGCTGTGGTTTGAATGAGTGTGAGAGAGAGGTGCTTAATAGAGCTAGCAGAGATGACCAAATCAAGGGTAAGAAGACCCTGGCAGTGTCCGAAAGTTGGAGCGTCTAGTGAAATATGTTATTGGGAAGTGTGAAAGAGAGAAAAGAAGGGATGGGTGCTTGGGAGAGTTGGAAAACTATCCAGTAACATTTTTTTAAAACCCTTCTCAATTGTATGAACACCTGAAGAAAAGAGAGTGTGATGGATGAGGAAATTCAATCTCATATGCCATGGAGTTCATTACTATTTTTGAGGAACTGAACTCAGTATTTGGAAATGTAAATGTTATGGTGATAGTTTTCACCAAAGTCTTGTCTCACATTGCTTCATAGGAGCCAGGAAATGAGGTAACAGACACAAGCTCCAGGAGAGAGCTTGGAAAGAATTGATTGTCCTTAATCTTTGCTGAAACCACCAAGGGAGGTAACAAGTAGACTGGAAATCTTGTAAACTGAGTTTTGGAAAATAATAGAAGAACTTGGTTGTTAAAAGAAAAAGAATTTATTGCCTTACTTAGGAATTTCAGACTTGATTGAAAAAACGATGAAGATAACTGTACAGTTGGTAGGCTAGCATTTGTAACTACATGACAAAAATAAGGTTATTACATATTGTACGTGAATGTATTGCATGCTAAACATTTACTGCTTATGTTTGGAACAGTCAAAATGTGTTTTTCATACTCAATACGTAAACTATTTTTCAGAAAGGAATCCCATATGTGCATGTTGCTTCAGATGATATTTAATAACAAATCAGCATCCAAGAAAAAAAGATGGTAGAACTAATTTCATAAACAACTGACCCAAAAAGAATGGAATTATTTTTCTCAGTGTTTCAACTAAATAAAACACTCAATTTTAACAGAGGACAGGAGTTAAAAATCTCACCTTAGAAATAGTTGTGAACAGTTGAAAGGGAGAAGGCATTTAAAACTAACTTTTAACCTTGATTTTTCTGTTGCCAGTATCAACATACTGTCTTTTACGTAAAACAGAAATGATAGATTTTATTGTAAATCTGCATGGCTATAGGTGTCCAACGTGTATGTACAATATGACACTCAGAAAGCACCTGGATGCGTACAGAAAAGCCTGTTTTAAGGTATGGGGACCTGCTCTCCAGTTAGTTAGATTTTTCACATTTCTATATGTCAAGTGTTTACGAGAGTAAGCTTTAATGTTCATTTAACTTAAGTTCCAATGTTGGTTTATGCAGCAGTGACTTTTTTTGTGTGCGAGTTCAGACCTACAGAGGATGAATGCTTTTCCAAGTCTGCTAACTGTTACTGTGTGACTGTTCAATACAAGAGAGGGAAGGAAGTCACTGAAATCTCCTCTGTAGGACTGTTTCATCCTGTATAAAATCCACATTTTTGGGTTGGTATTCTTAATGTGTTGCATTAACTTCTCATTGGCAATGCTAATTTTAATCCTCATAATGGAGCATATTTGGGTTTTGGCTATGACCAAAGAAACGTAATTGTGAAATTTGTTTGAAAGCATATGGAAAAAGTTTGCTGTGCTCTTTGATAATTGCAGTCACACGGTCCTGTCAGCTGCATGGAGACTTTCACTTACTCATTTACAGTGTACTTTGGGACAGACTCATTTCTGCTCTGCAGATGGACAAGCTATTGCCCTTAGGGCTCCTGAGAGACTTGCTGGTGAGAGCACCACAATGGAGCTCTGCTGAAGCAAATGTGATAAGAAAAAATCGAATGTATCTGTTGATCATATTGAACTATTTTTCCCAATTAATTTTCCCTATTATTTCCACTAGATAATTTTGTCTTTATTGGTTCATTAGAAACATTTTAAGATTAAAGGAGGCTTTCTAAAATACCTGTGTCCGTACATTCTTCTGTTAGCGACTGCATTTCATAATACTGATTCCCTCCTAAATTGTTTTCACTTAAGTGGCTCCAAACATGTGCCTGGTGTGCTGAACATTTACTGAGACAGACCCCTTTCCCCAAAAGGAGCTGATGTTTTCTTCCTGATTTCAGCTTACCATACATTTCCAGAACCTTTTCTCTTTCAGTCTTCTTTTGAGAAGAAATGAACATCTGTCTCTTCTGTGGTTTTTTGATGTATTATATTTTAGGGTGATACTTTGTCTGTTTGGATGTGGACAAGAATGCTCCTATTAGTTGAACCTAGATATCAGTAAATACTACCTAGGGTCTGAAATCTTACGACAGTTGTATGTATAAGCATTAGACTGACACCCACATGAGCTAAACTGTGTGCAGTGAAGATGAGCTTGCTATTGTTTTCACGACATGCGGTGGCACGGAGACTGCTTGACCTCTGGGGTTTTTTTGGTTTTTTTTTTTAATTAGAAATTGTAACCGCTCATTTTTATGTCAAAATAGAATTAATAGAGTTTTGCCAGAGATTTCAAATGTGTGGATATCTGTGTAGGTGATAACTGTGTGAATAGAAAATAACTTACCATTCTGTGACATTTGCTGGGGTAGCTGTGCTCTTCTTTCTTTTCTGTTTGGATTTCTTTTGCTTTTTGGCTTTGTCCAAGTTCATCATACTTCTTTACAATAAGTTAAAGAAAAAAAACCTTTGAAGTACTGAAATTACTGGCCTGTCATTCTTAGTAGCCCGTTCATATAACAAAGTTTCATGTTACTGTGCATCCCCTACAACCAGTCAATAAGTCAATAACCAGCCAATAAGTCAATAAGTGACTTGACTCATATCGGTCCCATTGTTTTGTGAGTGCTTTAGCTGATAATGGATATGTTGTGGAGGTTTTCTTCCTGCTCTCAGTATGTCTGATGGTAAATTACAATTACCTCAATTTATGTGAAATGGTTTATGAATTTGTTAGTTGTTCATTGTAGGCATGATCCTGCTGCACTGAAGTCAAAGATACATGTCACTGACCTCAGAGGAGGTCAGCTTCAGATCTTAATGTTTTCTGAGTTAAACCCATTTCCCATGGGTTCCTTCTCCTGGTTTCACTGGACATTAGCTTGGATCAACTAAGCTATCATTGCTATCTGTTGTCTTCATTCAGAGTTGCAGTGTAATTTTTAAGGCTCCAGCTCTGAATAAAGACGAGATAAGAAGCGATAAAAACGGCCAGGTCAGGACGGAGGTCCTTCTTGCCAATATCCTGTCTCCAGTGCTGACCGATAGCAGAGAGGTATAAGAGCAGGGCAGTTGCCTCCCAGAAGACTCGCTTAGTTTCCAGTAATTCATAGCTCTGTGGCTCCCTGAGCTGGAGGCAGTGTCTTTGTGTTCAGTTGCCTTTCATAAATGTTGTCATCTTCATTTCTCCTTTTCTTTCCTGTTTTCTTACGCTAGGACTTAAAATGCTGGCATAGTGTTTTCAGCCTTGTGCTCTATTCCCAGTAATTCCTAGCAGTTGTTTTGATTTTTCTCCATTGCAGAGCAGTGATTTGGCATTTTCATAGCACTTTCTATCATTATGCCAGATTCTCATTCCTGCATGGTAATGGCCAACTCATAGCCCATCTCTATCTAAAAATAGAATTGTTTTCACCATGTGCATTAAATATGCACATCTACAGTGAATTTTATCTGCCATTTTACTGCCCGCTCAGCAGTATGAATTCTTCCTTCATTTGTTTGCAGATTGTGCTTGTCTTCACTACTCTGAATTGCTTAGTGTCATCAACAAATGTTGTCATCCTTTTATTTACCCTTAACAAACATGCTGAAGAGCACAAGCTTGAACACAGTTGTACAGAGCTCCCATCGGAGACATACCAGCCTTTGTTTTGTGTCTTTTCACCAATTATTCATGTGTGGTCTTTTGATTTGTCCCAAGACACATTAGGGCTTTTTTAAGAGCCTGTACCAAGGAACCTTACTGTGAATGGCTTTTGGGAATCTAGAAAGACCTGCAGTATGACTGAGCTGTGACCTCACTTCCGAAAAGTGTATTTGACTTCTCCCTGTGCATCACACTTTCCTGTGTGATCACTGCTTTGCCCCACAGAGATGCCAGGCTAATGTGATCACTGAATCAGCATTTCTTCTAAGGTCTCTTCACAAAGCGGTATCCTCTTGGTAATCTTCAGGCCTTCTGGTACTAATGTATTATAAATCAAGACAATGCACATCACATTTAATACTTTAATTGTTTCATCCTTGAGTTTCTTTGGTGGATATCATCGGAACTTGGCAAATTGCTACTGTTTGGGGGGGCAGGGGGATGGTGGTTTGGTTTTGGTTTTTTTGTCACTGTTGTCCTATAACCACTTTTGTCAGGGCTTTAACTTCAGAAAAAAATCCTTGGCTCTCCCCTGTGAAGGTTTCTGACATGAGAATCTTCCCAAACGTCTTGTTTGTGAACACAGCAGAAGTGGCTTTTGCGTTTTGAGCCTTATCTTCTCTGAGAGCCTTTTTTTTTTNATTTGTTTAAAAATACAGCATTATGGGGCTCTTATGCCTTTTGGCATAAAAGTTTCTCAAACTTTCACTTCTGTATTTTCTGCCTTTTTTGGGTTTTATATTTATAACTTGACAGATCTTTACTATCTTTTCTGTAGTGTTGGTTGTACATTAGTAGCAAATATAAGTAATAAAAAAATAGGGGTGGATTAAAAATGGATAAAAAACCCAATTACAAATACTTTTAAAATATAGTTAAATTTGAAATTAGTCCTGGACAGACCTGAACCTAATATTAGCCACTGAAATTAATCCATTTTTAAAAGTAATGCTTAGAAAACCCACTGTTACAACCAAGACTTTATAGATCATTGAACTGATAGGAATTTGTAGCTAAATGCCAGAAACCACAATTTGTTGAGTGCTGAGTGAGCCTTAATAACAATAGATTCTTCTGCTGATGCAGAGAAGATGATTTTTTTCAGTTTGCTAGTTTAGCTTGAGTTGAGAAAGTGATTGCAATTGGGAATTGAAAAAGCAAGAAAACTGAGAAGTTACTCCAGCTTCTAGGCTCTCTACATGTAAGTTATTGTTAGTATTAGAAGAGATGTGTAATTTATTAAAGAAAATGAACTGACAAATGAGCAACGTACTTTGCTCTGCAGTGGATGGTCATTACTAATCAACCGAGCTGTCAGAGGACCACTTGGTCCGAAAGGCAGGCACGTGTAAGCAGACTCTCAGATGCTTATTTTCTGTATCCCGCTTGGCAGTGAAATGGTCAGGAGGTCTGGTGCGGCACTGCTAGCTAGGGGATAGTGAAGCTGTCACGCTATTTGGAACATGACAGGGTGGGGAATTTTTGAAATATATTTGAAAAGGGCTTTACAGTAAATTCTCCTGGGCTGACTGTCCCCTGGCCACAGGTTTAAGTAGAATGTGCAGCTCCATTCTGCTTTAAACAGCTTACTGTATTTCAAGCTTTTATTTCATTTATTAAACCGTCTTTATGATTAAGTGATGTTCTCCATAGGAGAAGTCTGGAAGGAAATTAATTTTGGCACATGGAGAGGGTGGTTGGTGGGGGGTTTTGTTCACCTTTTTGCACAACGTTGTATTAGAGCATCCCTTTCTTGCCGTAATGTTGTAATACGTTAAGTTAGTGTGCATAGCAGGTACTGTAGCTGTGCAGGCACTATTTTCACGGTTTGCTGGGAGGCATACCTGCTAAATACAGAATTAGAGGAGTTTATTTTGGACGAAAATGTTTGTAACGTTATCCACAGTAAAGCCGTTCTTTGTTAAGTGCTGCAATGCTTTGAGATTCAAAATTACTAGAAACTTTTACATGGTTTCTGAAGTAAATAAAAGTGTTTTAATATTGTTTAATATGAAGAACTACTCAAATATTTTAATAGAGTAAACGTGAAACAAAAAGGTTATGTTAAGGTAAACAAAGTTAAGTATTATAAAAGAGCAAGCATTTACGTTGCTATTATCACTACTTTAATTAAACAAGTGGGATATCTGAAGAAACTGAGAGAGTAGATTCTTATTGTCATCCATATCATACCAAGTGCAGTTTACCATTGCCTACAATATAACAGAAAGGGAGGATTGAGGGAGTAGGGAGGGTGAGAGGGCACTGGCAGCTGAGACTAGAATTTTGGCCTTATTTCTGCAGTATTGGTTGCACGATTATAGAAGAATCACTTAACCTAGATAAACTGCAGTTTGCTCATTTGTAAACGGTACAATACTGCTTCCAGTAGCAACTTGAAAAAAGCGTTTGCAGATAATTGCAGATATCACACTTCGGTGATATTCCTGTAAAAAGAGCTAAGTGACTTCATAGTATTGTGATTGACAGTAACTGTTCTGTGCTAACTCTTTTGATGTAGTCTGCTAGCACTTGAGAAGAGAGAATTTAGGGAAGTGGAACTTATTGCCATTTCAATATCTCTTAGACGTGCTGAGAATAAAAGGATATAACATTTTCCAGTAAGAAAAGAGTTTAATGTTGTTTAATGTGTGTGTAGGGGTGAATTAGGAAAAAGGAGGGCAGGCTCAACTTCTGTGGCAAACAAGAACATTTCTCCTGCTGTTGGTTACACAGCATCACCTGCTAGAACAGCAGCAGGTTTTAACAGCACTGCGCTCTCACTTTGCGCTGGTGTAGATTATTAAGGAATTGTTGCACAGCAGAGAATCTCTTGCTGTGTGGAGAGGACTCTACACACGGACTTTGAGCAGAGGCAAAATCTGCAGGTTAGAAAACTTGGAGCCAAACTGTTCTAAATGAGTCACCTATTTCAGGAAATGACAGTGAACAGTTAAGCTATGTTCTCACTTTAAAATCAACTACTGATATCCTGCAAAGGAGACATAGCTATTTTACTGAAGAAATTTGGAATGGGCTGGAGGGATTATTGCAGTGGAACCACACAGAGATGAAATAAACCTAAAAAGGACCTTTTTGTCGGTTCCATTATTTTTTTCATCCAGTGATTTATAGCAGTGTATTTAACTTGCAATTAAAATTTTGTACTATTTGCTAGCGGTGTCTGGTTTATATCATGTTAAAGTTAACACAACTATTATGGTGATCCTAAATTGGAAAGTAATTTCTCATCCGTGTGGTAATTCAGCATCTGGTATGCTGAGCTTCTGCAGTCTGACTCTAGCTACTTACATAAGTCATGTACGTGCTAATTTAGATAGACTGGCTTATGTTTAAGGACATCAAGTGGTGTTATTCACAGTGTACTTATTCCTTATTCTAGAGCTCCTGCCAAGGGTTGAGACAGTTGCTTCAACGATCTAAAAGAAATAATTCAAGTAAGTAGAACTCAAGCATTTGGACAGCTGAAGCAGGTTCTATTGATAGCATAACTTTACTGATGCTGTTCAGTACATTCAGAAATGATTTGAGAAAAGTGGGAGACACTGAGGTGATAAACTGCTGCTGCTGATGTTCAGGATAATGAAGAGGAGGGACAGATATCATGAAGAGCAGGAAGGACTTGTGATCCAGAATGAATGGCCACTTAAAATGATAGATAAAACTGACTTTATATTTATCAAGTTACACAAAAAGCAGAGTGTTGTAGTTTCATATACGCAGTGATCGACGCCAGGTTGAGTGTTACTGCTTGGGATAATAGTTCGTTAGACATCAGCTTCAGTGTTCAATAGTGATGAAAACAGCAAAAGGAACTGGTGAGAATTACTGGGAAGGAATAAAGAAAACATGAAACATAACTATGTCTTTGTGAGAAAGCATGCTGCACCCCAGTCTTGAATACTGTCTGCAGTTCTGGTCCCCCAACTCAAGAAAGTGCAGCAGAACTGGGAAAGACAGGTAGAGGTACAGACTCATCAGCATGGCAGAGAGGGAAGGGGAGAAAGCAGGGCTCTCTGAAGTCTTTGGTGGCATGGAGAGCTGAATAGCAATCTATTATTCACAGTCTCATCCTATATCAAAACTAGAGGGCACTAGCAGGGGGCGAGCTCAGCACAAAGAAAAGTTAATGTTTTTTCTTTCACGTAGTCTGGAATTCAGCTTTGCCCAGGAATGTAGCGGATGGTAAAATGCTGCACAGGTTTAGAAGTGAGTGGACGAATGCACAGAAGGCAAATCCTTCAAAATCTGGGAGAGGGCAGGTGGCTGGAAGGTGCCTGGCAGTTGTTGAGAAGCACGTCTGCATCTGAGTGCCTTTCTTACTCATCCCTAGGCAACTCCTCTTAGTCACTGTCAGGATCAGGGTAAGGCTGGACAATCCACTCCACTGACCTTGTCCCGCTCTGGTATTCTTCAGTTCTGTAATTCTTAGCATCCTGTTCTGTCTCTTCACTATCCTTGCCTGTGAGGGACTGAAAAAACTAACTTTTCCTCTTGTTTATCCCACAACTTGCTGCTAAATGGCTGGGGCAAATTCTGCTGCATATGGCACCTCTTCAATAAATATACTCTAGCTTTTGGCTCATGCTTTCTGTTAAGAAAATTGGGTAAAGTTCTATCTTTGTGGCTTGTAGAAACAGAGATTTAGCTGCGGTATGTTGCCGTAATAGCTGTTCATTGTATTTCTGTCCTAGCTGGCTGGCTGTAGCGCACCTTGAAGGCTTGCTCGTATTCTCAGATTCTGCCATTTGAGAATATCTAGGCTTGAATTGCTGTCTTCCTTTAGGTGTACAGGTAAACAAGGAGACATGGATAGCCATAATAATGCAGAACAGGTGTGGTACAGAAAGTGGTAGTGGTGGGTACCCAACCAGAGCACAGGAGGGATGTACAAAACTTGGTTTTGAAAATGACCAAAATAAATGAGCATCCTGCCCAAATCAGCAACCTACACGGATGATACTTGCGGTATTGTGTGTCCAAATATGTATGTGCATAAGAAAGCTATTTGGAAGGAGGTGTGTCCCATTTCAGTTTTTCCTTTTGTCCTAGACATGCTTATGTTAGCAAACAGGTGAGGGAGTGGGTAGCATGTAACTTCGTGCCCAGTTACTGTGAGTGCACAACAGGGCCAATGGGTATCAGTGAAGCATTGTGGGGGAGTTTGTTAGGTCTGTTGGTTTCCAGAAGTGCCGTGTTGCAGCTGAAACAGATTATTCATTGTTAATGTGGTAATCTTTTGATGGATGCTTGGAACTGATGACAGTTACTGCTTGCTAAAATGAGTTCAGGGATAATCTGGCCCTACATACCTGCAAAAAGATGACCATATGACATTTAAGTGTTACATAATACTTTACAAACTTATTACATGTCTGTTTTCTTGATTATATTATTTTTCTCTGTGAGTCACTAAGAAGGTGTGGTTGTTTTGTGTGGAAAAGTAATTGCAGGGGAAAAGTTTTTATTCTTCCATTTTAAAAAGCTAGCTTTAAAGTTCTACCACTTAACCAGTGTTATCTTTTCTCATTCCTTTTAAATGCATTAGGGACCAAAATTAAACAAATTCAAGTATTAAATTATTTACTTTACCACTGTTGTTTAACTATATCACAGAAATCATGAGTAGTACCAACCACTTCTGGACACAAGATTTGCCAGCTGATTTGTGCGTTGTTCACAGTCTGAGGAAACATTCAGGGACTTGCTCTGTTTGTTGCATATTTAACTTAATGTTCGGCATCTCAGTGTTTCACAGGTAAACAATAAGTACACTGGGAATTATGTTCGCAAACTTTCAATAGCAAATAAATACACATAAATTGCATTATTATCATATTCTCTGTGGCTGTGACAGTGTACTAATTCCATTTGCCTTACTGAGGAGGACACTGTGTCAAATGCATGCTGAAAAGAAAAGAATAAAGTCAAGTAAAGTGTAGGCTGAGGTTTTATATACGCTACTCTCCTGATGACATCATTAAGACGGTGTTGCTGTTATATGAATTTAATAAGTGTGATGTTTCCATAAAGTAAATGGGGGTGCGTGGGGAGGGGGCAGTTGGTTAAAACACTGTATGGTTTGCAGATGTTTAAGGGTGAAAAGATCTTGCAACCATCCCACTAATTTCAAGCTGCAGAAACTGGAATAGAAATAAAGAAATAAACTGGAGGCAGCTAAAGAGTAATTGAAGAAATGATGGGTCAGCTAAAGCCTTACTATGTCCATTACTTAGAAAAATAGTAAGAAATCTGATCTGTAGGCACATCAGGCAAAATCTTGATAAGTGGTACGCAGCTTGTAGTCATATTTTGGATTGTACCAATTACTCAGATAATCACAAGTTTAGTAACAAAAGCAAATGCAGTCAGTTTTACTTTTCCTTAAGAGAGAGAGATATATATGCTTACAATATACATATAATTTATTGTAGAGTTCAAAAATTTATTTGACGTAGTCAGGCACTGGAAAACAAATGACAAGGTAGAAACTGACGGAGATACATCAGTGTTAGTGTAACTAGGAAGTCACCAAGTCAAACTGCCACAACTGCAGTGGCAGTTTCCCCCACTAGAAAAATTGTTCAATGATCAAGAATGACATGGTGTTTCTGTTGGCTGGATTTATTCCATAGTTTTCAGTTGTCCTGCTCAAATGTGCTTTTCTGTATATTGAGTGCGGTGTTGCTGTGGCTTTATTATTATTACAGAAGGGAGGCTCTGTTTATTGCTGCTTTGAGGCCAAGTGCCGGGTCCTGCACTTGGGTCACAACAACCCCATGCAATGCTACAGGCTTGGGGAAGAGTGGCTGGAAAGCCGCCTGGCGGAAAGGGACCTGGGGGTGCTGGTCGACAGCCGGCTGAACGTGAGCCGGCAGTGTGCCCAGGTGGCCAAGAAGGCCAACGGCATCCTGGCTTGTATCAGGAATAGTGTGACCAGCAGGAGTAGGGAAGTGATCGTGCCCCTGTACTCGGCACTGGTGAGGCCAGACCTCGAATACTGTGTTCAGTTTTGGGCCCCTCACTACAAGAAGGACACTGAGGTGCTGGAGCGTGTCCGGAGAAGGGCAACGAAGCTGGTGAAGGGTCTAGAAAACAAGTCTTATGAGGAGTGGCTGAGAGAACTGGGGCTGTTTAGTCTGCAGAAGAGGAGGCTGAGGGGAGACCTTCTCGCTCTCTGCAACTACCTGGAAGGAGGCTGTAGCGAGGTGGGTGTTGGTCTCTTCTCCCAACTAACATGCAACAGGACCAGAGGGAATGGCCTCAAGTTGTGCCAGGGGAGGTTTAGATTGGATATCAGGAAAAATTTCTTCACTGAAAGGGTTGTCACCATCCCTGGGGGTATTTAAAAGACGTGTAGATGTGGCGCTCAGGGACATGGTTTAGTGGTGGACTTGGCAGTGCTAGGTTAACGGTTGGACTTGATGATCTTAGAGGTCTTTTCCAACCTAAACGATTCTATGAGAATGTCAGCCATAGCATGTGAAGGGGCATCTTCAGTTTATATGGGAAAAGCAACACGGCTCCAGCTCTGTCTGCACTGTCACTGGCTGCAGGCCCGGAGGAACCGTGATTGTTTCAGTGCAAGTTGTGCTATTCTAAGACCGTAACAGTCAGGTGAGAAAAGTGCCTTATCTCTGGTAACAAAAGGAGGGGAGTGCTTCGTCTGTAGTAGTCAGATGAGCATACTGTGTAACCTCTTAAGAGCCACAGGAATTAAATTCAGACAACTAATAAATCCATTAGCTACCTTTGTGGCCTGAAAGATGATGGATTATAAAATGTTTTTGGGTCCAATAAGAGTATTGCATTCTCTACTGCATGCCTAATGAAGCAAATTCCAGCTACATTTAACTCCAGGGAAGTGTGGTGTTAGTTTAAAGGAAACTATAAATATCCTTCCTGTCCGTTTGTCATTTTTCCTGGACCATGTATTTCCAGTTTAGAACTATATGAGAACTCAAAAAGGGCAACCTGATGTTGTACTGAGAAACTAAGAGGTACCAGATTTCTGTATTGAAGTTACAAAGTCTAGAAACCAAAAAAAGAAAAGAGAGTAAAAGCATCACCCTTCATGAAGAAGTGCTGCCTCAAGAATGTAAAACTCACAGCAACATGACTAAACCCGTATTGTGTATCAGCCATAATAGATTGTGTGTAAACCTCAGTCAAATGTAAATGAGTTGCATTATTTTTCTTTCTTTATAAAAAAAATACTGTACTGGGTGGTCAGTCACAACCAAGACTCCTTTTGAGGAATGGTATCTCGGATGCATTTGCTTGTTTTCTCATTAAGTTTAAGGCTGATTGTAAGACTGTATGATTAACTTTAGAAGGGTGATACTTTCTCTCTTGACACGAGTTAACTTTAAGCTTGCTTCTTCCTGCTAAGCCTGCACAGATTCCCTCTGAAACTGTTCATCTATTGAAAACCTTTTCATCTGCAGATTAATTGCAAGTGTACTTTGGTCCCCACTTTTAAGGAGTTCAAATAATTTAGATATTCACAGCTGATCAGGCTAGGGGTCACACACGAATGACAGCTGCATGTCTGCCAACAAAGCAGCTTTGATGTTGTTACCTGTGCTTCCAGGGCTTTTTCTTCTGGTATCTGTACCTGTATGTTGCCTTTTTCAAAAACAATTTGTGCATTTAGTTTGCTAAGTAAATCTCTTCCCAACAATGGCATCAGGCAATCAGGAACATATAAAAATTTGTGAGTAAAAACTCGATTTCCAATTCCACACATAATTGGTTGGAAGAAAGGCCGTACCTCCTTTTTCCCTGTGGCCCCAATAATGGATAAATTTTGTTTACTCAGTTTACCTTTACAAGTATTTAACACTGAGCATGCTGCTCCTGCATCTATTTAAAAATCTATCTTATTGTTCCCCAACTTCAAGGTAACCAGGGGTTCTGTTGGGGAGACTTTCAATTCATCCCCTGGTCCCCATCAATCTGAATCTTGATCCAATGTAAGCAGCTCTTCAACCCTGGGATTTTCCTGTTGTCTCGGAAAATTTCTCTGAGATCTTATCTGAGGGCATTCTCTCTTCCAGTGCCCCCTTTGTTTACAGAAAGCATACCGACCTTATCCAAAAGTTTCTGCTCCCCAGGTCTAAAGGGGGTCCTCCTACTCTCTCCCACAGGAGGGCGATCTAACCTATACCCATCATTTCACCTTCCACTATTTCGGTTACTTCCCACTATTGCTTCAGCCAACAATTGAGCTCTCCGTTTCTCTTTCTTAACTTGCTCCTTTTCCTGTTGTCCATAGATCTTGCCTCTGCCCCCTCTATCTTTTGTAGTTTTCTCCTAATATCAGGATACGACTGCCCTATAAACAAAGTCGCAAACGTTAGTGCATCAGTTTCTCTCTTCAGATCCAGATCTGTCCACTTCCTAGCCACATCACATATTCGTTCAAAAAAGGCTGACGGAGTTTCATCTTTCCCTTGCACCACCTGATATAATTTTGACAAGTTTTTCGGTTTTGGAATCGCGTTCCTCACACCGAACAATATTAACCTTTGATATTCAGTTAACAATAACCTTTGTCCCAGATTGTTAGGGTCCCATTCTGGATTGGTGGTGGGAAAATGATCCTCCAGTCTCCCTGCCTGCGCATCCTGAGCGTGAACTCTCTCTGCTTCTTCCTTAGCCTTAGCCACAACAGCCCTTCGCTCCTCATATGTCAATAATGTATTCAACACCACCTGTATATCCTTCCAATCTGGATCATGATTTTCCATAATAGTTTCCAATACTTTTGCTACTTTTTCTGGGTCTTCCTTATATGTTCCAGCCATCTCTTTCCAAGCCCTTAAATCTGTTACCAAGAAGGGTAACTTAACCCACACCGGTTCTCCTGTCAGACCCACAGCCTGCCTAAAGGGTGCTTGCAGCTACATATGGTACCTCATCCCATTTTCCTTCTTTTCTGCAAAACAGCATTAACTGTAATATAGTATTATATTTCCAAGTTCCATTCTTTGGCCGCTTCTCTCCATCATCCAACACATATAACGGCCACCACTGATTACAATATTCCATTAACTTTCTCCGTGTTAGTGGATCGCCTCCAAACTTATTCCAATGTTTTAAAATACAACCTAACGGGGAAACCTTAACTATTCCCCCTTCTGGGGAAGATGTCATGTTCCCCATTTGTAAATATTTCACAATATATCACTGTACAACAATATTCCTCCAAGTTACCAATAATCAATTATTACAAATATAGGTGCACCAAACCCGAAACGAGACCAAATCTCTACTTGCTCCGGTTGTCACTGTAATAGTGCAGGAGAGAGAAAGCAGCAGCCGCAACCCAAAATCAAAACCCAGACCAGATCTCTACCTGCTCCGGTCGTCACCGTAATAGTGCAGGAGAGATAAAGCAGCAGCTGCAACCCGCAATCGAGAAAATAGCAGCTGTAACCCGAAACCAGACCAGATTTTTGTATAATAAAAAAAAATACCAAGATAACAATGTCTCTATCCCGGTATCAGTCGGCCACTCACCACCCACTGGGGAATCGCAAGGGCAATCCCCAGAAAAAGTTCTCCGGTGCGTGCTGGAGTCCGACTCGTGATCCCTCCGGGGGTAGCAAGTGTCAATCGAAGTCCGGTCTCAAAATCCAGGTCCCATCTGGGTCGCCAAAGCTGTTACCGGAAATAAGAAATAACTCCCGAAACACACAAAGTATGTTTAGAGAGGAGGCATTGTTTTATTCTGTGCAGGGTGCAAGGTGGAATATTTCCACAAATCAAGCACACACACAGAAATTCATTTCTGATATTTATGCATAACAGTTAATACACCACGCCTATCTAATACATAATCATTAACCTGACTAATCATTCTCTTCTTCAATTGGTCTATATTTCTCTCGCTTCGATTTAAAGTCATAGTGTGATTTTAATTAACTGCGCATGCTCACGAAGAGTGGTGGGGGTAGTCCTGTTCGTCTCTCAATTGGGTCGGTGGTCGCGATCTCCCACTACCGGAATTACCTTTCCCCCAGTTACCGTGTTTTGGCACATTCGGGAGCAGATGTTCCCTTCTATCTGTGGTGATTTCACACTTGTGAGCTTGTTTGTCTTAAGCTCCTCGTTTGTAGTGGGATGTTTCCATTGTTAGTCCTTGAAGTTATCCTTCAGGAGACTCTTGTTAATCAGGCATGCAGTGCCAGCATCCTCTTATCTGGCCTAAACATTATTAACTACCTTGAATATTCTAAATTCTCATGTGTCAGTTTCTACTTCTAATTGTGTTCCTCACTTAACTGCTAGTAATTCCGATGCTATTTACATTTCACCCAAGGCAAATATATGCTTGGTAACAACGTCAGTCTGATAGGGAATCTGCGTGAAAACTCAGGGATTTGGAGGTATTCAAAGAGTAAGTGAAACTCCGTTGCCTTCCTGCTTCTATAGTCCATGACTAGTAACATGTCTATGGGAGTTCTGCTGATGGGGAGGGGGTGTTGGGTGGAAAGCCAGGGTGACCGACTGCTTGCCCTGAGCAAGCGTACTGCTACAGAGCTGGCAGAGAATATCTGCAATGTAAGGGCTCGCTGTCAGCACGCAGTAAGGAAGAGAGACTTGCTGGTCCCCATCCTATGTACGACAGAGCCGAGGAAGAGGATTTAGCCTCTAGTGCCTGGGACAGGTACACGCCTAATATGCTTGAAGCTTAACGCTGAGGTCTTGACACCTTTGTTGGAGGCCTTGTACAGGCTATGCTGGCTAACACACATTTGAAGAATAGATAAACATTTTCAAAGATTATGTTCTTGTATTACTTAGCTTTAATGCTTTTTTTTTTTGTCTTCCTACAATGCAACACTCTTTTAGATTGTGATAAAAACCTAAATATGTGGGAGTAGGACTGTCTAGCTTTTTTTTTTTAAGTTCAGTGGTATATTGTACTGTTCCATTTTGTGTTTTATGGGTAAGGTTGTCAAAGATTGCTTTGCATATCATACAGTTTAGTAAAGAACTTCAGCACTCTGCTAAGAACTTCAGTGTAGGTCGTCTAGGGATATATTTTGAAAAATCTCATTGCTTCCTTCACTAAGAACACAGTTTATTTTCATCGCTTTCTTCTAATCTTACTTTGCAAGGTGGGAACCATTTTATGTACTGATACGTGACTGTGGTAACCACCCTACCACCTGCATACGTGGGCTTTTGTGATGTGCTTTTACGTACCTGCATTCTGGGTTTTGGCAGTATGTTTTCTGTATTATTTTCAAGGTAGCTGTTAGGTTCTCAGTGGATCTGTTGTCTCAGGATTATTATTTCCTTCTAGTGGTTATTTTCCTCTAAATGCATCTTTATTGTTTGTGTACAACACCTAAAATATTCCTCCTCCTGTAAAATGTACTGCTGCTAAGCCTTCTACAGGTGAAAAGGCAACGCAAAATCACGTTCTACACCAGCCATGAGTGTGTGATGCTGTCGCAGTCCTGCTTGCTGATGGACACTCTCTGGGCAGCAGTATTTCTTACTCTTCTTCACTTTACGTGTCCCAGAGAAGAGTAACGCATTACATGTTTCCTACACTTATCAAAGAATAAACAAAATGATTCTTCCAGGTGATACGAAGAAGTAGTGATGAAGAAAAGTTGCTGTGCTTGGTACGTCAGCGTGCAGGACACCACTGCCAAACTGCCGTCATCGTGATTCTCATACTGGCCTGGGAAGGGATCCCTCATCTCCTGGCTGATACGCTGTACAAAGAACTGACGCAGAGTCTCAGAAAATACGGCTGTCCCACCAGCCGTAGATGTGCGTTAAATGAAGAGTAAGTTACTTTAATAGTAAATGATTGTTTTGTTGCCTTTTGACCATTCTGCAACAAATAACTTGAGAATTCAATAGTAAGACTAGTAAAATAAACACAAAAAAGCTCATTTTAAATTACAAACCACTAGGTGTCATTTCAGCATAAAACTTAGTTCCTAGCTTTTCCTAGAGACCAGGCTCTAAGTGATAGTTGTACACGCTATGCCTAGGGAAAGGGGTGACAATGAGCTGCTCTCCTGGCTTTGCGCACGCTGCCCGAGACATTGGATGTGCCCTTTGCACACATGGCCATGCTGAAGAGCTGGGAAGAAGGTCCTCTGTGACTTCTTGAAATAAACGAGAGATTAAACACTCAAAATGAGGATCTTCCTCTCCGTGTCTCTCTGAGAGGAATTTAGTTTAATTGACTAGATAATACATTGCAACCGAGGCTCTGTAGCAGTGCTGCCTTTGTGCTGATTTTTGTGTAGCCTGCATTTAAGCAGATTGTAATAGCTGTAGTGACCTGAATCTAATGCTCGTGTTCTTAAAGGGTCAGGCCAAGTAGGGTTGTTCCACTTTGAAAGTTGGATCAATTTGGGGCTAATGGTATTGCCGCACATAACAAAATCATTATTGGATTTAGGGGTAACCTTTAGTAGGAGTGGTATTTTCTTGGGTAAAAACTTTATCCAACTGGGGAAGTCAAAATCAAGCAGATGGGTATATTTATATAGCTATAACTCAGTGTTGTGTATTTCCCAGAAGTGGGACTTTGGGGAGTTGAGGCTGTCTTTATGGGGCAAAAAGTCAGTCCTCTACACATAAATGTTTCCTTAACAGAAAATACCTGGTTAAACCATGTGTTTATGAATACCTGTGTTTTTATGCTATGTATTATAAAAGAAATAGCAAATAGCATTCACCTTAAAAAAAAAGGGAAAAAAAAAAAAAAGCAGCGCTGTCAGCTGACTACTTGACGTGTCTTTATTTCCTTTCATAGTCGTACTTGTGCATGTCAAGGACTTGATCCAGAAACTTGTGGAGCGTCATTCTCATTTGGCTGTTCATGGAGTATGTATTTCAATGGCTGTAAGTTTGCCAGAAGCAAAAACCCCAGGAAATTCAGGCTTCTCACTGATGACCCTAAACAAGTAAGATTTATTTCACTTATTTTATTGTTTTGTTTTCCTCCAAGTACTTATTCTGATGATTTTCAGAACTAGAAATGAAATCTACGGATATCCACCCCTTCTCTCACACACGTATGCGTAGCTTATCACACAGGCACCCAAAGAAATGTTTTGTAACTAGTATTTATAGTTTTTTCCACTCTATGAAAACTCAGTGTCATTTACTATGTATTTAAATACCCTAAAATTATCCTTAAATGCTTTTCTGTATGCATATTGAGCTCCATTGTGTAACTCTGTATGAAATGTTAATTCTTTGTAAGTATAAAATACAGCTAAAGGTTTTTCCAAGCACTGAGGCTGCACCTCAGAGATTCAGTCTTTTTGCCTTGTCATAGAAAATTTTGTACCGTGGGTTGCACTGCTTTCACACCACTGTCTGACCAGCGGACAACTTGGTCTTCTGTCTGCCAGCTAGAATAAACTGATTTTTTGGTGGGCAGCATGTTTTTTAAACACTCTTGAAGGAATTAATACGCTAAACTATGATGCAGTGAAATGATACTGTAATTGCTGCTTATGAGTATCAGTGATGACATAAAGCTGAGATGGCACAGTCAATACGGTGATGGATTATGTGAGGTAACGAACCTCTAAAAAAACACAACCAAATTCGTTTTTTGCATCGGAAATATTTTCACAAAGAAGGAATAAAGGTGGTGTAAACTGATAGCCGCTGCCTGATGAACATGTATTCCTCAGGGTAACTCGAAAGTGCCTTTTGTTCTTCTGACTGTGGGTGTCTCTAACCCCACTTCTCTGTGGAACTCCTAAATAACAGTATCACGTCTTTACTAGGACATCTGGCATGCTTTAAGAGACGTATACTATAGGGCAGTCAGTTACCTAGTTCTCCATTTGGGTTACCCTGCTGATAATCTTTCTCGGCTCCTGAACTCCATGGCTGCCAGCTACAGAAAAGTCCTAGCTGGCTGAAGTCCAGACAGTAGCAGAGGTTTTCTTGCCTTTTTTTTTTTTTTTTTTAATGCGGAGTGTACGCATGGGTATGTACGCACAATGTGAAACATTAGTTGTTTCTTGGAAGAGAGATGTCAGTTGATTGACTGGAGCTAAATATTCCTCCCAAGTCCTGATTTTTTCCTGAAAGAGTTGATGAAGCATCTTTTATGCATATGTGCATGAATGCAAAACCCTCAATCTCCTCTGAGTTGTGCTGTCCACTCGCATCGTGGGCATTCACAAACTTCACTGGTGCTTAAAGTGGGGAACTAACATCTGCCTCAGCAGAATAGAGCGTACACGGCCCTTCTGCCCTTCTTCTCACTGAACACATGATTAAGGCAGTCCGAGCTGAAAATAGCCCTGCTTGTCTCAAGAGGGAATTTATTCTATAAATCTTCAGTTTCTAGAAAAATTTATTTATTGGGCATTCTTTCATTGTAGGAATCCTGTTCCTTTTCCTTTGTCCTTTTGTATTCTCTGTGATCCTGTGTTTTTAGGTTCACCCCGTGTAATGCTGTGCATGGAGCATTCTGTGCATGTGTTTTCTCTGTAGGTTTCTAATGTTTTTAATAACATTAGCGGGGGGATCAACAAAGGCGGCAGCCTTCGTATGTACTGTCTAATGAAATATTAGGCTGTGCCAGATCTCATATGAGAGAGCTCAAATAGATCTGTCTTTGGTCAGAATACGCTCTGTGAGACTGCAGGCTCTGGTGGTGGCATCACTTCCTCCGAGTCTGTGAAATGGCCGCCCTGAGCTCCATTTGGACACTTAGTCAAGCACAAGGGCATTCACAGCAGCATCTAGAAATGATACCCCGCTCATGAGAGCTGTCTGGTATTGCCTATTCACTTGACAGGTAACCTGTAAATTTGGGGGGGAGAATGCCTTCTACCACAGTGTAAAAGCAGTTGCCTAAAAGAGAAGATTACTTGCCCAGGACATTTTCTAGATGTGTGATCTAAAAGTGCATTCCCTTATTTCTCCTTTTCCGTGGAAGTTGTTTTAAAGCCTCTTTGGATTCTGCAGCTGAGACGGGGAGAGGGTTGCACAGCACATGGGTACCCCATGACTCTTGCGTGCCTGTGAGGGAAGCACGTGCCCCCATAGCCTACCGCTGTGCAAAAAGTCTCCAGCTGTAGGCGGCAGTGGTGCCTGAGAGCTTGCAGTGTGCGTGCAGGTGGTTAGTGCAACTCAAAGAAGTGAAATTACTGGTAAATAATTTTTCTCTTCATTTGGTTTTGTCATTAATTTTTCTAGCAGATACTTCTTTTAGCTAAATATTGGATATTGATGATTTTGCAGATGACATAAAGCTAGGAGGTATAGCAAATTAAGAAGAAGATAGTTCGAAGTCCAGAAAGATTTGGATCATTTGAGGCACTGGATGGAGTGAGATGAGGTTAAGGGTGTAATATACCTAGGTAAGAATAGTACGTAGGATAGATAATTAAGGATGCATTACCTTCGATGCAGTTCAGAAAAACTTGTGGTAGCAATCAACAGTTGATAAACTGGCTATAGTATGAGTTAAAAATACAGTATCATTTTGTAATGTAACATCACATTGAAAAATGTGAAAGTATCCTTATGTGTTTATATACATTGGTGTTTACAATATATGGTGATAAGTGTGTTGAATTTTTTTTTTTTTTTTTTAACAAAATAAAACAAGCTGTTATTTTTTGCGGCTATGCAGTATGCAAAACTGAAGCTGCGGTTGTCTCTCAAAGCCTAGCCCTTGGAGGAAAATAAAGTAGGGAGTATGTCACCACCCTTTTCTTCCCCAGTTGATTGGTGATTTTGCTGGAAAAGCTGAAATTTAGGAAAAGAACTTAGGGGTTGTTTCTATAAATAAGAGTTTAAATGTTACACTGCCATAGAAGCCCACCTAGCTAGTTCCACGTTTATATGGCTTATCCCAAGGAAAGGACTTTTACTTCCTAATCCAGTAGATATTTCCATAAAGCCCTGAGTTTTGCACCTCCAAAGAACAAAATATTTATCAAACGTTCCTGGTAAGAGTTCTGTTGCAATGTTAGAAACATACCTCTGCCCCTAAGAGCTGAAATTAATGCTAACTGCTATCAGGAGTTACTCATACGATGAAAAGAAAAAGGCGGCGGAAACCTAGGATTCTTTTAGCAGGGCTGTATCGAGATAAATTAAGGCCCCATAAGCAAAACACTAAAAGAAGACCTGGGGTTCCATCTCCACTCAGCATGTGGTATAATTTTTCTCTCCTAGGTGTTACTGCTCTATTTTGGGTGGAACATACCTCATTCCTTGACTGTCTATGTATCGGAAGGGGGAAATGATGCAGAAAGTAGTTCCTTGTGTGTTGGGTTCCTTTGCCGTAGCAGATATCCTCTGTTGTTACTTGGTTGACTTATATTTAACAATTTTGCTATTTTAGTCATGCAAAAGCGGGCTTATTTATGGTTGGTGACAAAGGGCAGCAGAACAGAAGTCAGATTAATAAAATATAAGATAGAGGCTGACTTGTCAGCCATCTCTAAACTGGATTAGATTCTTTTAAAGCAAATCACAGTGCTCTTAACCGTTGCCTTTCTCTGCAGGAGGAACTTCTTGAAAATAATTTGCAAACTTTAGCTACTGATGTGGCTCCGGTTTATAAAAAGCTTGCTCCTGAAGCTTTCCAGAACCAGGTAAGTCTGTGCCGTTCAGCTAGCGCAGCTGTAGTTCTGAACAGGCAGCGCAGTTTAAAAACAAGATGAAACCCCAAAGTATGTTCATGGGTAGAACCGCAGACCTCGCAGATGTGGTGAATCCCCTTGCTTCCTTACAGTGGTTGCTTTATTTCGTTAGTTTTAAAATACTGCACCTTTCTTCTTTCAGCTGATGGTTAAGTTATGCCCTGAGCTGTGCATATGTAAAAGGCTTACAGATAATACTGTAAATAAAATGTTTGCATTATTTAAAGACATTTTGGCTGTGGCTGAGCTGATTATCTCGTTGACGTCCAGTCCTAAGAGTTGCACGTTTCACAGGAAAATACGTGCTTTCTGATCATTCTTACTGGCTGCATTTATTCCGTCCCAAGTGCAGCTGTGGCTCGCGGGGTCCAAGTAGCTCACTTTCAGTCCCAAGTACCTGTAGTTTATTTTACTTTTAGGTGGAAAATGAACACATGGGCCCAGACTGTCGGCTTGGATCCAAGGACGGTAGGCCTTTCTCTGGTGTAACAGCTTGCATAGATTTCTGTGCCCACGCCCATAAGGACACACATAACATGCACAATGGAAGCACCGTGGTACGTACATGGGATTTTCTCATTTGTACTGTTTACTGATGTGATTACTGTGTGTTTTTAAAATGCTGCTTGATTTGGTGGGTACATTTGCGTGAAGTTTTTTAAGATATGATGAAATTATCCGCATGCTGCTGTTTGTAAGTTCCCATGTTATTTCCATCTATTTATTACTGGTCTACAGAGGACATAAGTTCATCTTATTACAGAACAGATCGAGAAAGGTATGGGAGCGATCCTTCCTACAAAATACCTTAACTCTTTTAAGAGACCCAGGCCCTTTGGAGAGGACTGGCCATAGGACAGATGAGCTATTTGCAGTAGAGGATTGATGTTCACAGGCAAATAATTATCTAACCGAGGAGTTGTATGGACTTCTGTAGAGGCAGAGCTAAAACAAACTCATTATTAATTTACCTCCCCTAGGCTCAGTTCTCATCAAATTCACTTCTTGCACTGTGCACTTACCAGGCTTCATGTTAGTATAGTTACTAGTCAGAAAGCAGAGAGTATGATATCATGGGGTAGGTGGTGGAGTCAGGTGATGATCTTTAAGTATCAGTATGAAAGGAAAACCCACAGGTGTGGGTTTTTAGATGTGGTCATTGTACCAAATACCTGGCTGGATTGCTAGTGAGAACATCAGTTGGGAATTCCTCAGTTAAGGGATCTTTTAGAAATTGAGACCATAGTTGTGAAGAAAGACAATCTCAAAAAAGAAAAGATAAAATAAAACTGGCCATCTGGGGTGTTCAGTCGCTAGAGCATTGTAATGCCCTAAATAGCTAGGATGACTTCTTGTACCTCTGTGGAGGTAACATTCAGGAATAATTTCTCTATCAAAGGATGCATATCTGGAAAAAAAGAAATCCATCTAAAATCTCTGCCTGCTTAGAAACAGTCTTTTTTTAAATTTGGAAATGAAAATTGAATTATTATGTTGCTGTGATTGAATGAAACGCTGCATTTACACATATACTTAACATTTAGCATTTGTGTGTAACAGCAATGAAATGACTGGAACAATTGCTTAATATTAATTGTGTGCTTGTACGTTGGGCAAATGTCCATTGCTTTGAAGTACCGAAGCAGGTCTCAGAACTCACCAGGAATTCCAGTCCTGAATAGATTGATTTTTTTTCCCTAGCATTGAATGCCACTTATATGCAAATATTTTATAAGAAAATGCTGGAAGCGTACTTTGCAAAATACTAGTAAGATGCTGTGAGTAAGCTCATGTGTAAGTACAGTCACTTCAAAGCTTCTGAAGCATAGGAATTCAAACCTCTTAAAGATCCCAAATTTAAAAATAAGACTTGCTTTTAATGACAAACTGCATGGTATAGTTTTTAATGAAGTTTAATTTAGGCATCCCGAAAATGGTAACATTTTGTTAAGTGCTACGTTGTCTCTTAACTTAAAGACCAAATGAAACGGGAACTGAGTCTGCTACTCATTCTGTCGTATTGGATCCCAGAAAAGCCGTAATTTATGGCCAGAAATGGCTGGAGGGACAATTAGCCCTTTTTTTTTTTGAGGAATTTATTGGGGAATAGTTCTACAAATGTCTGTTTATCTGTGATCATCTGATGTTATTTCAGCTTCAGACTGTGCTTGCTAGCATTGATATTTTCTTTCTATGGATTGTACATGGCGTGTTTGCAAGTAATTCCAAATCTAAGCAGCATGGAAAATTATGACCTGTGTAAGGTATCTCATTATGTAGGCCAGAACTTAAAATTGTCTTTCTATCAAGTTCTGCCAAATTTTGTAAGTCTTGCAGAACATTATCAAATCGTCGTAGCTGCTGAAAACTGTACCTTGGAATCTGATTTTCGTCAGATAGCTCACTCATACAAATAGCTATTGCATACCTGATATTCTCTTTATTTAGATTTTGTATCTCTTTAATATACTTGCAACAAAGGGCTATACGTACATAGGAAATAGTTGCAAGTATTAACACTCGAGTTCTGTACTTGAATCGGGGTGTTTGGAAGGTGAATTAGAGTTCAGAGTTACCTGATGATCTATATACAGCCTTCAGAGTGAGAAGATGTGGGTGTGATTCATAGGACATACGGAGTTTGCTGTCTTTTAGTCTCCCGAGGTGTATAGTTACAGCGGGACATATTGGAAGCTTCAAGCAAAGAATTCTGTTGTTTTGCAAACAGGGTGATAGGACATGCTGGGCTTTCTTCCATCTATAGATCAGTTTGGTGATGATCAAAATTAGGGTTGTTAATTTTAGCTTACAACCAAATGTGGTAATAAAACAGGAAAACTAGGGGCAAGAACACAAACGTAAATTACTACGTGTGATTCTAGCATCTCTCTGGTCACCTCCTGTGTTCCCATCTAGTTCCAGAAGCTGCTTTGGCTACCTACTTAGTTTAAACTACACTATGATTTCTTATAGATCACTGTTAATAATGATGGTGGAGTCATTTACATCTTAACTATGACATATTTTGTCTGTAAAATGTACTATGTGCAAGTAATACATCCAACTGAGGTGACAGCTTTCATGTAGATGATTGTTTTCTGATAACGTGGTAATAAACAGCATGAGAATGATTTGCACTGCCTTACAAACCTCAAACATCCATAACCTTATTTACTATTTTTCTCTTGTATTTTGTTTTATTTGATTTTTTTTTTTAATGGTAGTCACACCTTACAGTTTCAAGTCTGTACAAAGTGTACTTGTCATCTTGCACCTCGTTAGTGTTGGTAAGATTTCTTCCCTTCCTTCTTATTCTGACACAAAATCTTCATTTATGAAACCTGAAGTTCCCCTAGACTAAAAAAGGTTAAAATAAATACCTTGTAGGATGGTATTTGCAAATGCTGCCAGCTCAATCACCACTACTTGTGGCATAAGTGACACCTTTTCATTTTCTCCCTTCAGTTGCTGGTGAGTCACTTTTACCACAAATACGAAAGGAATGCTGCACAGTGTGCTGAAAGTAAAGGAAAAACAGAATCTATTTAAATTATTTAAACCAGACGCAGACATGAGTTCAGCAAAGCACTTAAATGAGTTTAATGATAAGCATGGAGTTTACTGCATACTTAAAAGAATGTATTATCTAGTGACCTGCCAATAACAACTTCCTTGCTCTGTCTCTGCCAGAATTTCAGAGAAGCATTCTTGTATTGTTCTGGGTATACGTGTTTTGATGATCAGCTGCATTATTTGTATGTGACTCTGAAAATAAATGAGGCTGTCATTTTTGTTAGCAGTGGGGGAAAAAAGTCTTGGAAATGTCTTCTGTAGATAGAAGACAGCGTAGCACGTCTTAACTTACAAAAATTGAGGATTACCATGGGAGATTTGATTTGCTGAACATCTGTCCTGGCTAGCAAAATCACGCCCTGAATTTAGCAGAGCTGCTTTTTGGTGGAAAAGTTAAAAATAAAAATGAATATTCCCTGTTTCCTCTGTAGTAGAATGAAAACACTTGGCAATTCTACAGAAGTGTAAACCAACATGTTTGTCTGAAAGAAGCAAAAGTAATTTCTGGCTATGAATTGAGTTTTTTAAGAACCTTTAAGTCAATAAATATACCATCCATTTTTACTCAGACTCTTTTGTCATCTTTTAACGTTCTCCTAAGGGCCACTGATGCACGTTACAACTGCAGTGTTAGGGTGCAGTGTTCCTTGCGGATACGAAGCTAGACTGTAAATGAGCAACACGCAAATAAAAGCTTTATAGTTATTAATGGAATCTGTGAAATGTAAGTATTTTTGTTTCTTTATTGGATTAGCTGCAAAGGATCCCATTCTTCATACCTGTGTGAATCCATTTAAATCACTGACATACGGGGGTTTACAGTGACTAGAACAAAATGGTTTAATGAAGACTTCGCTAGTTCCGTAGTATGTATCTGGGTGTTTCTCATCCTATGGAACACGTTGCCCTTTTTGCTGGGGCTGAGGAAGGAGAGAGACCAGCTGCAATTATGTGTAATCATTGGTGCCACATAGTCTGTAGCAGGCACTGTGGAAGAAGGGGAGGGAGATACATCTATGCTCCAAGGGCAGCTACAATATAAAATTTATTATTGGCAGCAGAACTAAGTCGTGTCAACCAGCAATCCATCAACAAACTGTTCCTGATTTATTTAAAAAAAAAAAAAAAATCCTCTGCTCTTCCAATAACTTACTGTATTTCTGTAGTTACAGCTCATCAAGTCATGGAACATAGGCCCAGGCGTTTGCAGTCAATGACAGAATGTCTCTCTGAATGGTTAAACTACGTTCTGGACCATGTCCGCAGCTTGCTTTGTGAGCTACAGAAGTACTAGATGCTTAAATTGGTGGTTCAGATTATAACAACTAGAAAAGATAAACCCCACAGAGCTGTAAAGGAAGGATTTTTGTTACTGTTCTTTGTATTGTGAAAATGGAGAAACATTAGAAGTTCAGTCTGCTAACCTGCGAGCTCCCAGCCAGTGGTTTGTGCGCCATACCCGTGTTACAGCATACGGTGCAGAAATGCTGTCTGGCGGCACTTCCTATGTGCGTATATGGTGGTCAAAAGAAAAATACGTTTGGGGTTCCCTTCTCTGGCTCTCAGACTTACGCACGCACACTCAGGGTGTAACAGGCCAATAAAACGACACGGTTTGTCTCAGCTGTAAAGGAAAACCAATGTTGTTCATATTTGTGATGGTAAGCAGCGATGATGCAGCAGCACCTCAGAGCCCCAGATGGCACCCACGGTTTTCCATCTGCAAAGGGAAGATGAGTGTAGGAAACTTGATTCCATCTTTCAAGTTTAGAAAGGCTGTTTGACTGCGTTGCGGAAACTTGAATTTAAAACATCTGTTCTTACAGCATAGTGGAAAAGGCCACATCATTTCTACATGTGAAGTTCAAGAGGACAAAGGCAGATCAAAGAGTCCCAGAATAATGCGTTGGGAGCTGTGTGGCTACAGATGTTTCTCTGGAGATCTGTGGAGGGAATTACATTGAGTTCACGGGTGCATTTTAAGTTTAAAAAAAAGATAAAGTTTTGTGAATATGCAAGATTTACCATGACATCACTAAACCAGAATAGGTAATGGTTTTGATCACCAAGCACACTGGAAACCTAAACAAACCACTTGGCCGACATTTTCTTTGGCTTTTGAGCATCCTGGATGATTTAGCCGTGTGTTCTGGAAAAAGCATTTAGAGTAGCAGGATATGCAGCTTCACTGTGTAAACGGGCTTCAACAGTCTGTGATTGTCTCATGTTCAGGTTTAATTTTGGTCAGTTTGCAGCAGAGTATTGGTACCAATGGAAAATGTGGCTTTTAACTTCTCAGCGATAGCTTCTCTTTAAGCTTCTTAATGGAATATTTTGCACAGGTTTGAATATTAGACTGGCTTTTGAAATGGATGTTTCTCATTTGGTGGATTACTCTACTTCAGCTGTAAATTGCTAGCTTATCTCTAGGGCCTTAATTTATAGCTGGTTTCCCTGTAACATTAACTTTGCAGTTATCCACTTCCCATTGCGTCCTTCCTTTTATATTAAAATATATTATGGGGGACACTGACCTTGAAATTTTACATGTATTAAATTTGCTGTCATGATATTTAGGCTGTAGGGTGTTTTGGTCTTCAGGTTTTTAACAGAATTTTTAATGTACATAAATTTCTTAATTTTATGTATTCTAACTCAGTATTTAATATATTGTGTGTGCTGGAGTTGGCTACACCTTCAATGTAGTTCTGCCAATATGCTGCAGCCCTCATCTTCTTTAGTTCCTCAAAACAGTTCTTTAGCTTTCTTGTTGTAAAGAGGGTGTTGGCTTTGTGATAGTGACAATTACTCATTTTTGCTTAAAATAGGTTTTTCTTCAACCAATAGGAGCTTTCCCCTGCTCTCCCCTGGGCCAAGCATTGTGAAAATGTAGAGCTCATCTACCTTTGCCTAATTGTCAGTCAGATGAAAGATGGTTAAAACCTTTTTAAGAGTAAATCGTTTTATGGAAAAGAATAAATCAAAGAAATGTACAGGATCAGTTTTCCGTGAAAGTGTCTGGTGAAATGCGTGAAAATTTAGAACTGTAAATTGGATGAAGGTCTCAATTTTCAACATAAGCAAGATTGTGGATTGCACCTTCAAGATTTGGACATTTTTCAGACTAGTGCATGGGTCCAGACACAGCTTGGACAGAATATTTTAAAAGGCAAGTGAGAATCACGCAGTTTCTGATGAGAACAAGTGGGAGCTAGGCCCCTCCATGCTTATTTTATTACTGCTTTTGTTTTTAATTTAGAAGGAGAGGATGTGCTGGGCTTTCCGAGAACATGAGTCATATGTAATTGTGCTCTCTATATGTCTTACCCTCTTTCACCCTTTGTGAATAACTTGGAATCTGCTGGCAAATTTCAACCAGATTTCACTGAACTTTGCAGAAACTTAATTGTCTTTGGAGATTTTTAACCTCTTGTTCCAAGTTGTGAAATTTCACTGCTGAGTGGGGGAGGCAGATCCAGGTGAGCTCCTCCGCTGAGGAGGCAGCAGGGTCCTTGCAGCCGTGGCCCCAGGTTAATCCGCGTGCACCTGCTGGCCCGGTAGCCGGGAGGCACTGAGCTTCAGCCGGGCCTTGCTTCCGCTGGCTGGTGCCCAGCGGAGGTGGTAGCGGGGCATGAAAGCGAGCAGGGTAACGGTGCTGGGGTTGGGCGTGTGGGAGCATGGGGACGGAGAAGTCCATAGGGAACCAGGCGTCATTCGCTGCTCATGGAACAACTTGTTGTTTTTTCTAAATCTTCCTCGTAGTCCAAAGGCTGCCCAGTAGAGGTAAGTACGCATGGAGCAAGCGCATCAGTAAACGCTACTCATCAGCTTCTAATTGCCCCTTCACTTTGCCTTCTTAAGAGCCCTTCTCTCGATCCTTTCGAAATGCCACCTGAAAAGCTCTTCTCCTTTGTCTGTGCCCCTCAGATTTTCTCCTTTTGCTGCTCTGCAACTGTCAAGCTTTGCATATAGCTATTTATAAAGCCCTAACCACCACCTTATTGATTTAGGATTTTTAGTTTGTGGTTCTGTAATTTTGTTATTCTGGAAATAATTGTGTGATGCCTTTATGTGAAAGCTGTGCTATAAAATAAAAAATGTTTGGTTTTTTCCCCCCTAAATAATAATAATATTATTCTCCCCTGGAATGTTAGGCATGGTGACAAGATTCTGGGAAACTGGATTAACTGTTCGTGATAGGCATCGCATTCAGCCTACACAATGATGGAATGATAACGTTTCCATTTAGGGAGTATCATCTCATCCTTGGATGGTGCTCAAATTCCTGTATGTGTGCAGTTAGTAACTCCCTGGGAAATAGCGGCTTAACTAAGCCATGTTACCAATGCATGGCTTTCTAGTAATGTAGTGAAAAACAGTAGTCTCTTCTGAATGTCATCAGTAAAACTATAAATGGCGTGACTATTTGTACACGTGCTCATACGTGTAAAACTGTCGCCATCCCTTGGAAAGCAGAGGATGAAACTGGCAAGCATACCGCTGGTTTCAGTGCTTCTTTTGAGGTGAAGGGTTAATATTAATAATGGCCGGAACTCTAGAAGTGCTGAAAATGATAAGTACTGCGAAAGTTCAGCAGTGATTCGGAAAAATTACAGTACGACAACTGTTGCAATAAGTTTGAATATTTATCCACATTTCTGATGTGCCCTTATCAAACTGGATCTAACCAGCATCTCCTCTCAGCTCCAGTACCTCACAATACGTAATTTAATAAGAGAAAGTAGGTCAGTGGCCTAAGAGAAACCAAACATTTGCTGGGTCTCATGGCTTCACTACAGCAGGCAGTCAGAGTTGGGGAAGGGTGTTAATTTAAGACTGTGTATAAAGAGAAAGGGAGGGAGTTAGAGCTGAGATTTGCTAAAAATATAGAGCAGAGTGAGTAACTGTTTGGGGGGGTTTATTTGCCAGCCAAAACAAAAAACAAAAGCAGTTCCATGTCATAGAAACTTCTTGTTCAATCCAAAAATAGTATTTTCTTTTCTCATTTTTTTTAGTCCTTACAAATGAATTTGAACATCAAATATGTATAAAAACCAAAAAAAAATCGGAATGCTTAGGAATTTACAGTATATTTACAGCTCAGATTATTTACTAAGGTTGGCATATATTTGTGGATAGTGTGAGTTGAGCCACAGTTTCATTTTCCATGTCCAGGACATGTGCCTGGGTCTTATTCTTCAAGTACCAATAATTTTTCTGCATCATCATAAATCAAAAAAAATATTTGTCAGATGTTTCCATCTGAAAGACCCATAGCATTGAGGCCATCAAATGTGAGAAAACAATGAAGTCTAGTCTGCTGAAATATTTAAAGAACTTGTATTTTATGTATGTGGCTGTATTTGTAAGTGTTTCTCTTCTCGCCAGGTCTGTACATTAACGAAGGAAGATAACCGGAGAGTGGGGGTGATTCCAAGTGATGAACAGCTGCATGTGTTACCTCTTTACAAAATTTCACAAACAGATGAATTCGGCACTGAAGAGGGACTGGAAGCTAAGATAAAAGCCGGAGCCATACAGGTGCTCACAGCTTTTCCCAGAGAAGTACGAATGTTAGCGGAGCCTCTCAGAGCTACAAAGAAAAAGAAGCCAGACACAAGGAGGACCCCGATTGAAAAGCAGCCATTGATAGATAAAAAATATTCAACACCAGTAAAGCTGAAAACTGAAGCCCCAGAAAATCTTGGCAACCCTTTGCATTGTTTAGGTGAGTGGTGCTTATTAAATTCTGCTAGTCTCTTCTGATACTGTGTCGCCTCTTACCCCTCAGAGGGGAAGGAAAGCTCCTTAATACTCAGTTTTATAAAATACTTGTATGTTCTGCATTTTAGGGGCTAATGAGCAAGTCACTGTAGTCAATATTCTCTCTTGGCACAGGAAAAAAACCAGGTGATTGCCCAAAAATGAGTTTGTGGTTGTGTGTTAGCACTAGTGAAGTATTTCCAAGTTCCCTTACTCTGATAAATAATGGCAGGAGGATCATCTTAAAATACTGTTGTAGGAATGTTTACCTAAATAACAGACATGAATTTCTGTCATTTGAAAGTACAAGAACTGTGTTATGCGCTTCATATGAAAGACAAGAGCTTTCTCAAATCGGAGTCAAATCCTGTCAATGGCATGGATACTGCTGCAAAGCAAGAGGTTTGCAAAAGAACCCCAGGTTTTATCAAATAAGACAGTGCTTCTCAAATTGTTCCTTGAAATGTTATTAGCAGGGGCTGGAGAGGTGGAGTCTGTGGGCAGCGAGGTAAAAGGTATGCTACGTTTGTTCTGTTACAAGAAGATTACTATGGCCAGAGTCTGCTGCTACAGTACACGTTTGTGCAACAGGGAATCGTGACTCAACTGAGCTGTGTGGAGGCACTTATGATTTATGCTGTTGTACCTGGGGTCAGATTCTGGACCAGTACGTCAGATGATAGAGCTGTTCTGTGGGACTTCACAGTAATGAGAAGTAGAAAAGAAGGAAGAGGCGGAGGAAGCCATGGACTTAGATTCTGTGATTAGAGGGGAAGAAAATAAATAAAAGGAATTAAAGCATAGCCTATCTACCTTTTAGGAAGAAGAGAGGAAAATTAGCCAACCTGCTATAATTTTGAACTTTATTTCAGGAGAGACATCTGGATATATGAGGTAGATTTAAGGGGAGGAATAATAGTTAAATGTATTTAGAAGAACGTCTGCATTTTGGGGGGATAAAATTAAAAAACAGAATTCCATTTGACACATTTTTGTAATTTGCACTCAGCACCTTGCTTTGTCTCAGCACAGGAGTCAGGGCAACCAATAAACTTTGCATATAGCAAGATGGAATAAGAACAAGAAAAGCAGTATTACTGACACCCGTAGGAAATTAGACAGACGTTCGGTTAATCTACAGGCAAGTTTGGGAGAGACAGTCCAGGCTTTGAAACAAATTTAAAAGGACTCCTCAGGCTGAGGACAACATCCAACAATAACTCTGAAGCAATGATTAATAACTTCCATCATGCTTGGGGTGGACTGGAAGTCCTGGAAGCATTAGAGGGCTCTGGTTTGGGAAGGAATTCTGAAATTGTCTGATCTCACTGGAACGTTGTTTTGAAACACTGAAATAGAGTTATGAGCTGCCTACCTGTACGTGACTTTGAAGTTACAAACAGGCATGGCTTCGATATCTGAAAACCACGCCTTCAACAAATGGTACCGTATCCAGAGTTTTGCCATATGCTTTGGGAATACAGAACTTTATTCCTTGAACATGCAAAAATAATAAAATAACTGTGTAAACAAGCCAACTTACATAATTCGTTTGGACTTGAATACTTTGGTAATTTAAAAGGGCTGCTGATAAAAATAAGTCACAGAGTGAGGAAGAAATACTTTTACGAGTGAGAAAGTTGTTCAGAGATGGAAAAATAAGAATGTGAATAGAAATACTTAGTTTCTATCATAAAAGTGCAGGTTTTGTCATGGAAGTTTTGATAGTGGAATCCCTCAAAACAGATGTCAACACTGTAATCCCCAAATCTGCCAATGGCACGTATTGCTGCGGTTGGCCATGCGAACAATTTCGAAGAGGCTTCGCTAACTGGGCAGCAGCAGCAGAGGAAGTTCAGGTTTGCAAAGGGCAAGGTGGTGTGCTCCACGTGAGATAACTTGAAGCATTTATGCACATCATGTATGTGTTTACTCTGGTTATGCAGGACAACGGCTGGGTAAAGACCTCAGCACACCGCTGCTGCCCTGCCCCTAACCCACAGTAAAATGCAAAGATCTATAAATTACGGATTTAGAATACTAAAGTATTGTACTTGTACAGACAGGGTTTTTGTGGTTACAGGGGGTCAGTCATTGATTGGTTCTTTCCATTCTGCCAGTGGCAGGTATCATTTTAGTCCTGAGGAATGGAAAATTTTAGTCTAGCTGAGATTGTTAGGCTTAATATGAAAACAAAATCAAAGGGCCTGTGAGACAGAGAAGTTGAAACTAGACTATCCAGTAGTCACTCCTGATGGTAAACTAGAGGAAACAATGGATTATTTCAATCAGGATCCCTTCATATTAATAGTGGCATTCAATTCTGGTCACACCATTTAAACATAGAACAAAAGACAAAGGATTGAACAACAGTAAAAAAAGAAAAACTTACTAGGGGAGGAAAAAAATTACTGATTATAGCTTTAGGTAAGCGGTGAATAAAGTACTGCTAAAGGTACCTTAAGCAAGTCAGATATTACTATTGTCTCCTAACGTAAGAACATAAGAATACTCGGCTACACTTCAACTGTAAAGGAAAAGCTATTGATAAATGGTGTATGTTATACATTGTACTCGATTTACTAACGAGGACAAGAGTTTAGAATATTGGTTTGGCTTTTTAAATATTAAAAAGAATATGGAGAACGTGCAGTGAGATGATATGAGATAACAGTGGTATATACCGTCAGTCATGTTTTCGGCCATGTGAGGCTGTCGCTCTTTGGAGTAGCCCGGGAGGATCAGGAAGGAGTCACAAGGCTGGCTATGCCATATTGCCCATTACATAGATGTAGTATGTTCTTTTGCAAGAGACCTGACCGTCATTTCAGAGCCATTGCAGAATCCGCCAGCTGGAAAGCCTGGAAAGCTTGAGAGACTCCTCTAACCTGCATGTCTTCACCATGTGGAGAACTGGAAATTAAAAAGGGATAAGAGAGGACTCTCTTGTCCTCCTTACTGTCTTTACCTGGCAGCAAAGATGTTGGTGAGGAGGACCTTCTGAGTGCTGAAGACAGACCAAGTCGGCTCGGTAGAGCGTGCGTATGTGACGACTAGGTTTGAGTCTCGACTGTGCGAAGTCCTTTGTAGAAACTCTGTGTATTAAATAGGGTGCACTTGTCATGCACCTTTTGCCAACAGCAAGCAGCACAATTGTTAATGTTTACATTTGCGCTAATGCTGAGAGCCTTTGAAATCCTAAATTGTTATGAAATGCGTATTAAAGATAGAGGCCTTACATCCTTCCTTATATAGACCTGTTATTCTGGACAAATAAACTTTACAGACAGTAAGGTTACTTTTGTCTCCATAAATACTAGCAATTCTTCGTGGCCCATATGGGATAGATCAGGAGATGAACCACCAACTTAGAGACGTTTTCTCAGCTGGCCACAGCAGAACAGCGCTTCAGCCAACAGCCCCCAGTGGAGGCGCACCAGACTCTTTGAACAGGAGGTATTCCTGGGGAGCAACGCCACCTTGCCTGAACCGTTACTGATTTCCCTCTGCCCGTATAGTTGAATTAACTTCTCTTAATCTCTGCTACTTTGCCCTGCCCCTGCCAGAGATGGGGAATTTGCTGGAGCCACGGCCGTTTTGAGTGTGCTGTGGGTTGTTAAAACTTATTTTCGGAGAATGTAGGTCTCTCTTCAGAGATGATGGAAAGTGCAATTCTCAAATGCTGTGTTTCAGATCTTTCGGATTTCGCCTTGGTCTGGGGGGGTATTCTTAATTCTTAATTAAGTTAAATGCTTTGAGTTTGATTTCATAGAAAAGGTTTTTAAAGAGTTGATGCGGTTTCCTTATGTCCCTCCACGACTTCAGTATTTGCATACTGGACGCATTATTGTGTCCATAATTCATCCCTCTTTGCCTTTTCTGCATTCCTATTGAAAGAATGTTTTTTAATCCATCACTACTTATAAATTATTAGAAGACAGAATAGAAGAAAGACTAGTTCTTCTATATTCGGTAAAGCAATTAAACATTCTGTGTGTTTATGGAACAAAGAAGAAACACTGACAGAGACGGTCTTTTATGAGAATATGTGAGAGCTCTCTGTGGGGTGCCAGTTTGCCAGCAAAACATGTAAAGCAATTTCAGGGCATGATGCAAAGCCCGTCAAAGTCGATGGAATTCTTTCCCATTACTCCAGTGGACTCTGGATTGAACTTATCCATGAGGAGAATGAGTCATTTGAGGAGACTGTTCCACAAGCAAGCACAACTGCAGGGTGCCATGACTAGAAATTGATGAGGGAGCTGACATACATTGCATGTCTCCACAAAGATCTGAAATAATTAATGTGTGGCAATTAGATGGAAGACAGCCAAATCACATGATGCAGCTTTGTAAGGATGGATTTACCTGGACTATGTTGCCAGATACTTTTTTGGGTTTTTTTAAAGAAAATTTCTGAGTAGTTACTTGCTAATGCACGAATCATTGTAATTCAGTAACTTTTTTGCTGTGATGGACAAGATCTATGACCACACTTTTTCCTTCGATCATAGCATGGGGTTAAGGCAGCCAGGAATGTTGATTGTCTCTCAGGCTTAATTTCAGACAGACTAAATTTCATCAATTATGTAAAAACTTTTACATGGTGCTTCCCACTTGCCTGGGCAGTGCTGAAGGCCAGCGGTCAGCACTTGTGTAGAACTGGGCTGTGTGAATTGGGACTGAGTGGTTATTTCATTTTATCTGTTTATTTTATTCATCCCTCTGTGAAATGCCTTTCTATTTTATATACCAACAGTCTGACTGGAAAAGGTTAAGGCGTTAATTCAGCAAAATTATTGTGTATGTACTTACGGTCATAGAGATATTCCTAAAAAGCTGAAAGTAACCATTTTGAAAAACCTGTAGTCATCATGTATATCTTCCATATTAGAAAGCAAGTCTGAAAATACTAGAAAAGGTATATTTTATGAACTAAGTGAGGAAAAGTACTTACACTTTGGTGTGCGTTTTTTTTAGGGAACAAACCAGATGCTTTAAAACCTGGAATAAAAACGGAGACTTCTGATCACCTCTATGCCATGAAACATACTTCAAACACTACTAAAAATTGCTCTTTATTAAAACAGTATACGGCTTCCTCCCCTTTTAAGGTGGATAGTTTACATCCTTATTCATCTTTAGCACATAAGCCTGGCATAACAGCAGTGACTAATATTCAACAAGATTTTTCAGTTCCCTACGGGTATTTTGAATGCAGTAGTAAGCAACCTCACGTGACACCTTATGTTAATTGTAAGAACTTTGATGTGTCGGTCAAAGATTATACTGGAATTTTGCTGAATGAGAAGATGAATGGTGTGCCACCGATTCTTCCAGAGGTCACTGCTCCAGGCCCCCCAGCCCATAAAGACCCCCTGCCCACTATACTTGAACATCAGCCAGACAAACAGAATTGTCAGCTTCAGTTAGACAATTCTCCTTCTTCACAGATGATCAGCTCTTGTGATTTGTCAGTACCGCTAAGCTCTCCTGCAAAGGATGCAGTCGGAAACGAGGCTGACTGTTCCCATGGATGCCCAATGGAAAAGGGCAGCTCCCATCGAGAACAGATGTGTGATTTTGACTGTGTTGACGAAAAGCAAAATAGTGCACTGGGACAACCGACTGATTCTGAAGAAAAAGCTGAGGAAATGTGGTCAGACAGCGAGCACAATTTTTTGGATGATGACATTGGCGGGGTTGCTGTGGCACCTTCTCATGGTTCTATCTTAATTGAATGTGCAAGACGTGAACTCCATGCTACCACACCTATTAAAAAACCCAACCGCAATCATCCCACAAGAATTTCTTTAGTTTTCTACCAACACAAAAATTTAAATGAGCCAAAACATGGTTTAGCCATGTGGGAAGCAAAGATGGCTGAGAGGGCGAAAGAAAAAGAAAAAGAAGCAGAAAGATTAGGAACGGAGAACACTGAACTAAACTCTAGCAGCAGGAAAACAAAGCAAACAAGTGAAAACAGAGATATTTTTTATGAAGACAATGAGTTCAACCAAATTCCATCACGCAGAGCATTAACAGTAACTAAGGATAACGTAATAACGGTATCTTCTTATGCCCTTACACGAGTTGCAGGGCCTTACAACCATTGGGCATAGGTTTTAGTATCAAATGCCTCCTCTTGGTGCAGTGTTACACAGTGTTTCTTTAAGGTGCTGTTAAAGAACAAGTCTCGTGTCGTTTACTATTTGCTCATCTCAACCATTTTAAGGCTGAGGTAAAAAAAGGGGGGGATTTCTTCTTAAACTGTGACTTTAACATTTGGTGGTGCTCAAGCACATTTTAAGCAAAAAAAAAAAAAGTTGTATAGTTTTAATACATTCTAAAAAAGATTTTGTTTAGGTTATTAACCTTGATTGAATCATTCGGTTTATTACCTTTAGGAATTTATATTTTGGTGCTTTAAATCAAGTCTGTTTACTACAAAAATCATTTATAGGGATTTTAACAGGTTCACATTTTATGGTGTTAAATCAAGTTATACAGTAATAGCTCTACACAGCTCTTGGTGCTTAACCACATCAAACAGTTAAAAATAAATAAGCTGAATTATTACTTCATGGTGCCATTGCTTTAACAACTTCCAACCATTGCTATATAGTCCAAATTACAGATAAATCTTTTAGAAAACCAATGAATTTTTTTCTCTAGATTTGTCATTATGTATGAAATGAAGTTATTGGTAATGATGGCTGGAAGTTGTTTTTAAGCTGTAAATATATATTTTAAAAGCACTTTCTATTTTTAAAATTAACTTGAAATAGTATAGTATAAGGATCATATTGTCTAAGGTTTGTGCATACTCTACAGAAGAAATCATTTTATTCTTGCTGTGTAGAGTTCCATATTGTTACAGCTGCAGTATGTATGCTTAATAGCATATGTGATTGTTTTTAGACTTGCCCTTTTTCATCGAAGATTTTATGTTGCATATAAACAACAGTTATAAAATACAGAAACATTTTATTATTTTCAAGAGAGTGTACAAACATTAAATTGGGAGACATCTTGTCAATACGTGTGTTGCTATTGGGACTTCTGAATATTATTTGGTTTTTTAAAGGCAGCATTTGTTATGATTTCTTTGAGCAATAAGCGCATAAGTCTCATTCGTTTGGAGCATTATAAGTTAACATGACAACCAAATGTTCCTAATGCCTCAGGGGTAGGATTGTTTTGGGATAAAAAAATACCCCCTAGAGTTGCCTTATTCTATTCTGGGAAAAAAAAAAAAAAAAAAAAATTAATTTGGGGAAAATACAAAGGAAGTGTTGGAAAAGTATTAAATATCTAATATTTAACAGCAAATTTTTCATCAAGAATAACCCACCTGTAATATTCACCAGCTTTCCAAGTTCATTTTTTTACAAGAATGTTTTGTAAATTTTTTAAGTGATACATACATTTCATGTAGAGAAAGGGTTGTATTCTTCCTTACAAACACATGAAATGTATGTTCTCCATTTCTGTTGAGAAAGTGACATATCATGAAATGAGTATTTGCTAAACCGGAGGAAAAACAGACACTCCATTGCTTTTAAATACTGTAGCATCCCACTCTTCTTTCTGATTCTCCTCTCCTATGTATTTCTTTTTTAAACTTATTTATTTAAACAAATTACCAAATGACAATGTTAGCTAAGGACCGACCTCATCCTGCAACTTCTTCCATGAGAACAGCTCTGCGTAGCCATACCTGCCCAGTCAGAGCCAGGAGGACCGCTCAAGCCAGGACTCCTCTCGTGACTGAGAGCTGCAGGATCAGGCCCCAGAGACGAAGCTGTACCTTAATTCTGCCTCGGAGTCCTCCCCGGCTGGGTGACCTGTAGGTATAACGAGGTTAGAGTTTTCCAGTGCGAAAATATACTAATAATATACTTGATAATATTATAACGTAGTGGTGCTGTAACAGAGGAATATGAACTATCTAGATCCGCTTTATTTAAAACCTAGACAAGGTGCTTTTTCCTTGCAAAGTTGAACTGTAAGCGCTATATTTACAGTTTTGGTACGAAAAGTACATAAATTGTATTTTTAACACATAGTGCCAGTTAGGACCTTGGTGCTACAAATACTTAAATGCGGCTGTAGATCAATGAGACTATTCTCCTGTATAAATGTATACACGTGTAGTGTTCGCAGGAGCAAGGTCTGAAGTAGCAATCACTATGTAACGACCTTGGGTTCAATTCTACAGATTCCTGTCAAAATTAACAAAAATGTTGATGGCAGAGGATGGCCGAATTGAACCCATTCTTTGTATCTTACCTATTTTAAGTAAAATTTGTAAAAACCGGGTATGCTGCAAATTTTAGTTCAAAGCTTAATATTAGTTCAAATAGAGGATATGAAGGGATTGTAAATAATAATAAAAACAATATTATGCCATCGTTTTGTACCAGCAGTTTTATGCTTCTTGACTATGTAATATACAGTATACATCAAATCATTATGGTATTTTGTGTGCCTTAGATTTCCATTTTAAAACTTGTATATTTTTGGTGAGCCGAAGATTAGTAAGGATTCCAGCTGTCCATACAGTAAGTAGTACTGTACGTTCTCTAGCTGTTCCATTCATGTATTTGCTATCTGAAAACCCTTGTCCAACACCACAATTGAGCGTTTACAGAAAAGATTAGTTTATTGGTTTCACTGATAGTGCTGATAGCTTTAGTTTCTATAATGCAAATTGAAAAAATCATTTATCATTCAGCGCTCCCATGTGAATAACAATTTTTCTACACAAAATTAGTAAGGTGCAGAGCCATCTCTTTACCTTTTAAAATGTTCAGCTCATTAAAGTGGATCATTTTTACTTGAATCTTCCCCTATAAATGCCCATGTTTAACTTACGTATGATTGGAGACTTCAAGATAAAAGCGTTCCATTGAAAAACCAGCAGCTTCCCTCAAAGTGAGAAACTGAAAGGTGGATCTAAAAGGATACCTCCAAACATAGCCCCTGGCAAGTCACTGCTCAAGTGACTGCACCAATAGACTTTCAGCGAGTCCAGGTCTACCTTTTTTGAAATGGCAATTTGAACAGAGAAAAGTATATCTTAGCAGAATAGTTAATGCTATTAACTGATAGGTGCTAAAACTCGCAGTTACTACTTTATTAAGATCACTTACCTGAGAAAAGTATCTCATCTATACAATAAAATATCATTCGCGGTGCTCTGTCCTTGACTGTCTGTCATTTAACTACTTTTTCAACGTGTACCTAACAGGCAGGTTAGCTGGCCACTTTTGTTTCCTGCTGTGGCACATAGCAGGTTATGATTTGAGAAGCTAGTATTTTCTATTGCTGTACTGCGGTATAGAAAATGCAACTATTTACTGTTTTTACAACTGTGTGCTATTTATTGTAACATTTCAGAATATTTATCAGTCTTGTACACAAATCATGTTGTTTTAAGTAAGGTTATCATTTTATAACAGTATTTGTCTCTTAAAATTTGCAAATCTGTGAGTCTATTGCTTTCCTTTGCAGCCCCCACTTGTAGTTTGCTCTTACCCCTTAACAAAGTCCTTCCAGGATGGCCAGATCAGGAGCTGGTTCTAAAATTAAGATAGCTGGCTAGCTCGGACCTGCATATTTTACTTGGTTTCCGACAGCTGGCACTATGCTCTGGGTGAAAAACCAGAAAATGGATTCAGGTGTGGGCCGGTGGTGGGGTGTGGTTGTCTTTTGATCCTTTTTCACAGTACGCTAGCAAAAACTGTCATGATCCAACATGGGACACCTCTGATTTCCCACGAGAAATGTCTCTCATCCCTTTCTCCACTGGGTCCAGTATCACCACCCCACCTTCACTCTGGAGGGAAGGAGTAGCGCTTTCTGCCGGAGCCAGTTCTGTTTGACTCACTGAGTCCCTGTTGGAGTTACTGCAGTCATGCCCAATTAAATAGTGAATTTTACTCGTGCAGTTTCTCTGCGCTTACGGATTTGTAACATGCTATTGTATTACAGAAAATAGAAAAAAATATTTCTATAAATATTTTAGTCACAAGATCCAACAAGCTTTTTAAGAACTTACAAATACTTGTGACTTTCTAGCTGTAACAGTTGTATTCAGATTTTTTTTTTTTTAAGGACTTTCTAAGCTAACTTTTACTTAGGAATAACTGCTGTTAAAAGTCCTTATCTTACCTATGACAGTGCTTCTCTATACTTAGAAGAGGAAATAACTGTAGTGTCTTAAGCAACATTTTATGTTAAGCATGGGTAAATGACAACTTCTTTAGTACTTAAGATTACTTGTAACATACAACTGTTTGGGGTTTTTTAAAGACCTTTTTAACATCATTGCAGTATTACACTAAATTTGGTGGGTTAAATTTGGATCCTGTTTACATTGCTGCAGCCCCATTGACTGCAATGTGCTCATTCATCAAGCTTTCATGCAATTTTCACATTTGACTGGATGGATATGGATACAGTTGACCAAAGTCTGTGCCGACTCAGACCCTTGCAACCCGACCACAATTAATAGGTTTTGCAAGGATAGATGGAGAGAGATTTGGAGTAAATGTTGTACTTCTGGTTAAACACAGAGGTTATATTGTTTGTAGCATGAGAAGTGATTCAAGGTCTGTAGAGGGACATAATACCTTCACCTCAAGTTTCAGGCGTGCAGGCAGGTCTATTTCAGACGACCTTCAGGCTTATGCTCTTGACAGCTTTTTTGATTTTTCTTATCTGATAGGTTGTTCAATGAGAGAGAGGTGTTATGGAAGCGTGCTAATAAAACTGCATCTTCATGGTTTTATATTTAAAATGTAAGGTCAATCTCGCCCTCTCACTTCCCATGAAATTTCTCTCATGTTGAAATTAGCTCCTTTTATCAAGCAGTCATCAGCTCTGTAATCCATTTTTATACACATGATTTTTCTCTTTTTTCCACAGAAATCCTGTAATTTCTAGGTTAACAGGAGGAAGTAGCTGTGCCCTCAGATATATGAAAAACTAAATTGCATGTCCACTTCCACACTTTTTATACGTAACAGCAATGACATTCAGGCAGTGTTGAACGAACTCTCTTTCAAGCCTGTTGTGGTCACTAAAATTCTGATTAGGGTCTTTGTGACCCAAAATTGTGGTCCATAAAATTGTGTTTTATTGTGTGAAAGGTGTCTGCCCAGCTGCAACCTGTGATGCTGTCTATGATCTGATCTGAAAAAACACAGTTAGAGATGAGGAACAGTCCAATCATGTGGAAATTCTGGCTTGCTTCTTAATTTTATCAGGTGTTGATCTGACTTTCAGGAGGAAGGGTAGAGGGAATATCTTTCCATAAAATTAAACTGTCGAGAAAGTTGCCATTGATTATTGTGACACTGCGGTACTGCACTGCAACGTCTGTGTTACAGCATTGCTTCTAACCAGTAAGGATGTGTCGTCGTGTCACACAGCTGTGGATATATGTACAAATTCATCTCTTTCCACAGTTCCCCTGGAGACAGTAATCTCTCCTTTGTTCTCTGCCTGCATATACTGGTTTAAGGAAAAAAAACGGAACAAAAAACAAAGAGGAGGGAGAGCGCTGGTCACCCTTTCTTTAATCTGTGTAGACGAACAAGGTAGTGAGCGCTGCTGTCCCCACCAGTCTGCTGCTCCTTGCCACGATCAAGTTAGAGAACATGGAAAGCTGATGGGACGCACAGCACAACTAAGTCGCAGGCAGAGCTGTGAAGGTACAACTGGCTTTGGAGACAGCCTTCTCTGTACGCATGTTGTTGTTGCCAGGGTACTTCTTTATATTGACACTTTTTTTGGTACATCTGACTTTAAATTCATAAGCTTTTTTATTTAGTCTGTGACACATTTATGTTCTCCTTTAATCTTAAACAGTGGCCAGTGTCAAAAGTCCTGAGGATGTGGCCACTTAGTGGAACAGTACAGAAACTGGCTTCATTGTCTTCTGGAATTACCCGATGTTTAGTTAGTTTTCACAAGTTGTCTACATGCTGCTCCAGTATGTTGCTGCAATATTATAACTACATAAAGGAAAGAGTTTTATACTTGAGGTTTTCTCAAAGACCAAGGATTTCTAATAGTAGTATCTAATCAGGCACCAGTACACATATGGATCGCTGCTTCTAAAGAGTGGTTGAAAATATTTTTTGTATTTACTTTATTAGTTCCCTATTAAAACATTTTTGGTTATTCCAGAGGAGTGAGCAAAGCTTTTTGTTTAATACTGCCATTTACATACTCGACTAAATTACAGAGACTTAATTCTACATAATGCTGTGTTGTCTCCCTGAAGAACACTTAATTTGACTAGTGTTGATTAGTAGGTATTGCTTTCTACTCTGTACAGATGACATCGAATACTACAGCCACCTTTCTCACTCCATGGTCTCTTTATGGATCATCTGCTGTGGTTAGTTATTTTCACAGTCAGCGCTAGATCACATTATAACCTGCTGCTGAACGCTTTAAATGCTTGTAACTACTCCAGAAGTTCTTCCTATCCCTCTGCAGATCTGCTTCAGTACTCAGCATTAGCAGTATAGCTGCCATCCTGCTCATGAATTCCCCACGCACACTGTCGCTGCTTTGTATGTACATCAGCCAATCTTCATCTCAGGAATATCATAACAATTTATTCTGCTTATGACTCTTCCAAAATCGATTTCTTTCAGTCATCTTTTATTCTATATATGACAGTTCTAGGGGGTTTTTTTACTTCATGTTCTCTCATAGGGAGCCTAGAATATTGCAGTTGGATATTTTTTTCATTCCAAGAAAGAGGGACAATTCACTATCTGTCACAATCAGTGTTTTCTTACTTTTTAAATCAAATAATCAATTTTCCAAGTTAATTTTCAGATTTCTTGATGTCATTGTTACACTATGTTCTCAAATCTGCACGTAGTCAAACAAAAGAGACTTTGCAAGACTAGAAAACTGCTCATCCCGTGAGAAGGGAAAGTCATCCCTTCTCAGAGTAGAAGATTTTCGCTTCTGTTGCTAGCACCTCTGTGGAATGCCCTCTTTTCTTTTGAGTTACTCTGCCAGCTCTGCTCAAATCTTGACCTCAGACGGATGCTGCAGACCCTGCACAATTACAAGAGCAGGAGTGTTTCTTTACATCTTCTCGTTAAATCCCTGTGCAGAGATCAGTCCTTGTGACTGACTATCACTCAGTCCTTGTGAGAAACCCAAGTATTGTGTAAGTTAAATGCCTTAACTAACGTAGGACTGCTTGGAAGAAAGAGTGGAACAATGGGTTGTGTTGTTTTGTTTTGTTCTTCCTCTGTTGCAGCAAGTGGAATTGATTGAGCTTGAGCAGAAAATAATTAAGTAGTTGCTGCCTTTTGTTAAAGGGTATAGGGGTGTCAGCATCGCTGTTTTCCTCTTTCTGAGACATAAAGACTTCAGGATCCTTTTTTCAATCCAGCTCCCCAGTTCATCATCCCAACATTGTTTGCAGTGTTTAACCACCTACTCATAACTTCAGTTTTAAAAGGTATGAGATGCTTCTCGATGCTGTATCCTCAATTCTTCCCACAACAGTATCTTTTTCTCTTTTCTTCTACTGGACCATTATATATGTAATTTTTCCACACATACTTGTATTAAAATGCTAGAATCTTCCAACAGCATACTTGCAGTGAATGCAAGACTGGGGTGCTAAATAACTTAATGTGAAGGTGACTTGCTCTGTTTGGTGTGACTGATTAACAATGCTGTTTTCAACACTTCACACACCTTACTAGCTTTCCTCATAAAGTCGGAGGACGCAGGTGTAGACCTCAAAAAAGCTACATACATAAGAAGGAGGACAAATTTGGCAGTTAATCTACAGAGAGTTACCAGTTACAGCAGATGAACTGTATTCCAAAGACGTGCTGTTGCAATGGAGCAAGGGAACTGCTAGTTTGATGTTCAGCATTGCAGTTGTTGCCACAGAACATTTTAATACTGTTGTGGAAAGTTTTGTGACCTGATCAATATTTTACATGTATATCTGTATTTTTATTATAATATTGTAATGGAAAAGGGTCTAGGGTTTGAGAGTCGTCTTAAAAAAAGAATGAAGGCCCTGATTCTCATTTATACTACTGTCCTTTGCATCACATTAAAAAGATAAAGGGGCCTTAAATGGGTGTCGATTTAGCTTACATCCTTCGGAGTATCCCATTACATTGATAATGGTATAAAGGGTCAGTAGTATAAATCAAAACCGCTGCCAAATGACTGGTTTGTACAATCATCTGAAATCAATTTTATGATATCCCTATTGTGCACATACTGGCCCGTAACATCCAGATTGTTCTTAGTTTAGAACTACAGGTTGAAAAGAAACTGCCTTGGTTTTTATCAGATTTTAAGTATTCACTTATACCGGCTGTCCTTTTCTGAACGTTGTCTACAAAGAGAATGTGGTAAAAGATTTGTACCTCTAGGTAATGGCCTGGCCAGAAATCTCAAGAACTGTCAATACTACTATTTCTAAGGTTTGGTAGTTTCTCTTAAAATACTTGCCTCTCTTTATTGTAACTTGATCCCTTTTACTTGATTATATGAAATGGGGTTGTGACAATCTACTGAACTCCGTTCTTTTCTGACTTAAGACCCAACAGGGTGTGCAGTATCGTGTGTTGTTGTCACACTGGGGTGAGTTTTGAGACACAAAGCTAAAAGCCAACATTTTCTGACTGCCCTAACTGTGGTGATACTCGACAGTGAAACTGTTGGCATCGCCCTGCGTGCTTGAGTCACGCAGAGCTTCCCTTGCTGCCAATGGAAGCTTTATGTCAGTAAGCATCATGCCCCACTGCATTGCAGTTATGAAATGCAATGCAAACTTCTCTCAAAAAAAAAGTTTGAGGAAAAGAAAATATATTTTCATTCTTAAATTTCTAAACTGCAGTGATACGGCAGAGCCTAATGAGAACAGATTTCCTACTAACTTTGTGGATGCCAGTCTAATCCATGCAACTCAAAAGGCAGCGTCTGAACTTCATGAATCTCTTGTCCTCAAAATGAAAAAATAACTGCAGGCAAGAAAAACCAATGCGACATCCCAATACCACTAAAAGAAAGCCAGTTCTAACCAATACAAACACTCAGACATTTCAGTCTTCAACAATTAATTATTCTATGATTATTTGTTCAGTTTGGAAGAGACAGCTCTTTGTAATGTGACAATATCATACCAGGTCATAAATACTGTTCAGAATTTGCTGTCATAAGAAGGAACATTAATATAAGGACACGCTGTACTGAAATGCTATGGCTAATTAATGCTAATTAAAAGATTAACAGTATGCCAAAGCAAAAAAAAAAAAAAAAAAAAAAAA
>WAAD01016691.1:120452-132474 GCA_013389945.1 Fregata magnificens
AAAAAAAAAAAAGTCAGCATTTTCTTTCTTTCCTTCTCTCTTTCTTCTATTCTCTCTTTCTTTTTCTTTCTTTCCTTGGGATGCATTTGATATTTATTTTTCAACTTTGAATTTGAGGGTTTGGATTATTTTCAGTTACCAACCTACTGTATTTAGATCTGGAACATAAAATTAACTTTTTTAAACAAAAGATGATGTACAGGGAGAAAAAAATCAGAAAGAAAAAGCACTTCATTATGTCACAGTATTTACAGGAGAAAGTATAAAGATTACTTCTTTTCTCAAAAAAACACGTGGGGCCTGATTCTTTCCTAGTATAACTGAGCATAGCTTCCTGAGGCTGGTGGAGCTGTGACGAGTTACGCTAGCTGAGAAACTGAACCTTAAAATCTTCTTTGCAGACAAGGGAACCCTTACCAGCAGTACTTGAAGACTTGTGAGTTGTGACTGCATGTTACTTGAAAGATCTAATTAAGCTATGTTTTTTGGTGCAAGCAGTTGTTGTACATGATTTCATGTTTATGTAGCAAGATGCATTGAAATGTTGATACTAGTATTGAAACATACATGTAAAAATTGTTGTTGTGGAAATTGTCTGTTCTGTTCTATTTTTCTTGTGTGTCTCATCTGTTTAGAACGTAAACTTTCTTTTTTTTTTATTGTCCTAACTGAATAAGGCTAAATGAATACTGTAATTGAAAATATATTTTAAATCTTGTCATGAGTTTTTAAAAAGACTATTACAAATTGTATCATTCCTGATTACACAGAACTTTGTGGGTGGTTTTAAATAAATTTTATACTTCTATTTTGCACTTAGTCGTCTAATTTTTCTTTCCTGCATTTTTCATGCATTTCTTCTTGTAAAATGCTTTGAGAAATAAAAGAAAGTTGTTTTCCCAATACAAACCAAAATGAAGTCATGCTGAAGCACATAATGACTAAAAATCTAGGCCAGGAGAGCCTGTACCGTACAACTTACAGCAAAGTTAATGCCCTGCTTCATAATACAGCATATAATGCTGCATATATGCCCCATTTAAAACCATTACATGGCTTCACATTTTAGCCAAGGAATTAAAAAGTTACTGATTCTAAAACTAGAAATAGTCTCGTCTTGCAGCATATCTGAGGGTGCTGAGAACCTAATCAAAGATGTTCTGACAATAGCAAGGAGTTACTCTAATAAAAATACTAGTCTTTAGATTCTGTATGTTTATATCATTTACCCTATAGTCAGCAAAACATCTTCTTAAGAGAGGAGTGAGAAAATAATTGCTAATAAAAGTATTTTTATTTTATGAGCCATTTTCCCTGCAGAAATTTTGCTCTTATCACTAATAACCATTGTTACATGTAGACATATATTGATGAATTAACTCAGCCCTACAGGACTACAGTAGGTTCACCCAAGTCAGCAGGGTTTCTGCATGGAAAGGGATGGGCATAAATCATTCAGCTAGCTGGTCCCTGTCATCAGTCTGCCTTTGCTTCATGCAGGAGTGACCTGTCCCAGGCACAACCGTACAGCAAGAGAAGTAGCCACTAAATGCTGAGCTTCTGAACTTCATCATTTTCTGACTAAAAGGGACAAAATCGTTTGTGAATGCATCTACAGAGTGTCTCCCTTTTTTTTTCTACTAGCCCCATCTGGCAGAGCAAGGTTATAGGAATAATTTACTGTGGCTTTTAATTCCCATCCAGTGGAAACAGTCCAGGTTTTATTTGCTTCAAATCAGAGGGTACGTTTCTTTTTTCTCAAGACAAAACGGACCTCAGCGCTAGTCCGCTTTACTATGTGACATTTTAGTGCAGAACAATAGTAGACAGAATTCCTGTTGTTTAGATCTGAAGAAAAAGAGGAATACTATTCTGAATGTTCATATTTGCTTCTTTTCCTTCTCCAGTAAGTGCAGTAGCAAAAGCTGCTGTCACAATAATCTTGCAGATAACTGGAATCTCCTAGAGGGGAAAAAATGCTGCTATCCTCAGGCTTCAATAATTCCCTAGTAATAAACTACATTATATGATATGGTGCATCTAGTTCCTGGGAGCTGAATGCGGTAATCCAACAGGAAGGCCTTTACCCTCCTATGTAATTTGCTGCTCTTTTAGAGGATAATCATTACTGGGTTTTTATAGCAACATCTCCCAACTTGCCCCAGGCCTTCTCTAAACCATACCATCAAGTCTTTCAACAGAGCTACGCTTTGATACTAGAGTCTGTAACCTATAGCACAGGTGTCTAAGAAAGCACATGGATTCTGAATGGCACTTAAAGACTTGGGAGCAGACCCAAGAACATCATTATCGAGGGAGAGACATTGATGAGAAGCAACGTTTTCCAGCTCCCTTTCAGGAACTGCCAGCTAACTGCTTATTGCCTCCCGGGCATTGCCACTGACTAGTGTGTTCCCAGTCCGAGCTACGTTTCTTCATACTACGGAGCATATTATGCATAGAGATTTTAAAACACAGCTTCACCCATAGCTTGTGGGAACAAAACCAAACCAAATTTACTTGCCCTGACACCCCTGGAAAGGTTGCCAAACATAAGTTTATCTTGTAGAGCTCAACACCTAGAGGTGGCTTCAGTGCTTTCTCATATTTTAGATTTCTTATATAAATTAGACAAGTAATAGGATAGTGATGTAGTACAGTCGGTTGCTTTGAAATTCTTAAGATGCTGTAGCCTTAAATTACGATACCTATTAAAATGCTATTAATTGTTAACAATAGTTTAAACTGCAAGATAAACTTTTTTGCTAGTGCTACAGTTACACATTTCTGCAGTACTCTAATACCTGATAAAGATCATAAAATAGCAGGCTTTGACTGCTGTTGGATAAGGCTAGTGCTGATTACTGCTATTATATATTATTATGCAATATTAGTTTACATCTTCAAAAGGGGTATTCATTGAAATATAGGACTTCCTGCAAATTTTCGACATCAGAACATGCATCATATTCAAATGTAATTTAAACACAAGATAGTGCTGCCATTAGTAGTGTTTTGGTTCAAGAAATGTCCTAGATAGTCTAAAATAAAGTAATTGCCACCAATACCCGTCTGTGTTTTCAATCTAAGACACACTGGAAAAATATTTAAAAAGTGGAAATTTAAACCCAGCTATTTCAGTAACCATTGGACGGAGCACGATTCCTAAGATGGGCCTCTTAACTCCCTGCCCAGTCAGCTTACTTGTGGATACTCTTGCTTTTATGACTTACACCAGTTATACAAAATTCTTAGCAGTTGAATTCGTGAAAATGTCAATGTCTTTTTACACAAGGCCAAAAATTACTTAAAATCCCTACTGTATCACGTGTACGTCTCCATTCATTTATAACGAACTGGGTAACACTTTGCTGTTTGATCCTGAAGTAGTCCTGAATTGCTGCTGAAGGCATCATGACTTAGCCCTATTTTTCAGCTCAGAACTGTAAAACTTTTGCCTCCTGTGGCATAACAAGTCAGCAGTTCAGTTTCTTGTGACCACTTCGTTTTACACGCAGACTTCTGGGTCTGCATGCTGATGACTGACTCCCTTCACTTGAGAAATCCCTTCAGGGAAATGAAGTACTAATCCTGTGCTCCATCAAGTAAACACTTCTATGATAGACCCTAACTCACTTTCACAACAGCTGAAAGCCTTGTAATGATTCATCTGTGTTACAGCTGCTACAAATTTTAAGGGTGAGATTTATTGGGCTGTTGCAAATTATCCTGTTCTATGAGGGTAAGAAGCTGTTAAGTGGCTCAGGTGTGTCACTGCTGAACAATACTCCTTAGGCTGTAGCTCTTGTGAGATCCAACTAGCTATGTAGTAGGGGAAAAAAAAAAAAAGAAGAATGCTTTACGGTAGAGTGCTCACCAGCAAGCCTTTCAAGTACTAGAGGCTCTGGATCATCCCAAAGAGTACAGGCAAGTATTCCCTTTATATGTAATTTTTATTGCATCTAAATTAGAGTTTCAGTCTTCCTCCTTTGCCCTCTCACACTGAAAGAGGCATTACTTGGGGCTGTTATTGCACAGAGAAGTCCTCAAGATGTTCCCTGCTCTTCCTGTAAGTTGCAGCCTGTGTGGTCCACAGCAAGTTAAATCTCTGAATCTCTACACTCGGCTGTACTGCACTGGGAGTTATGCCTGCCTGTCCTTCAGATCAAAGGCCTATGCTTCGCTATGCAAACAGGCTAAACGCTGCAGGCAGTAGTGGAAGGGAAATAGGTTCTCAGCTCTCGATCTCCTGCTTCTGAAGCAATGGAGCTAAGATTTTAAAGGTGGTCAGGATTCTTCTTCCGATCTCTCTTCTTCATTGCCTGTCTATAGAAGTGCATTAACTGTGTCCTTCATATAGCTTGGTTATCCCAAGATTATAAGGAGATAGATGAGAAATCCTTTCTCATATACACAATCAAATCTGATACACCTAGGAAAACAGGGCCTTCCTAAAGGTACCGAGGACTCTCCTAAAGCACTCGAATACAAGACAGCTTGGTTAAGAAGAAAGGAATCCTTAAAACCTATGCCCTTATGCAGGGCAGCTATTCCTGTGCTCCCTGGTCAACATGAATTACGCCTCTTTATCTTCTGTGAATCATGAGGAGCGATCCAAATGTCACAGCTCTCCCTAGACAGGAAGCCTCACATTAAACTAATGTTCATCATAACGTTTTCTCCTTCAACCAACATTAGGTAAGAGCTATCCTGTACTCCCCGAAGAACTTTAAGACTCAGGTACGTACTTCTGATTAAAGTCAAATGTTAAATGGTTAAAACCAGAAGTCATAAAGTTTGAAATCAAATCTGTCTGATTTCAGTTCAGAAATTACTTCACTCTTAAAAGATAGTTATATTTTCCAAAAGATTTCCCCCTTTTGCAAGACATGTTTCTCTGAAATTTCACATCAACTATGATCACCCAAAACAACTTTCAAAAGGGTTTCCTTCTAATACATCTTTTCAATCATAAGAATGTAGGGGTTTTTAATTTTGAAGTGTCAAATGGGAGTATTCAGAAGAAAAAATGTATTTTATAGTTGGTTAGGAAAAGATGTTTAGTTGCTTATCTAAAATTACTGTGCCCAAGCATCGGTTTAACTGAATGAAAGCCAAGCTTTCATGGGATTGGCAGAAGAAGCTGTAAACAACATAGACCCTGCAGGCCTCTGTGTAGGGATCTGAGTTCAGAACGGAAATAGAAATGTTTTTAGTAGTTACCAGTGGTGAGTCGGCCCATTAACAGGGCACCAAGATGGTATTTAGGTTACATTTCATCTCAGCACCACTGACAATCTATTCACTCTTCTATTTACCTCAGAATATCCTCTAAGTTGTTAGCAGAAACATGTTAAGAGTTTCTTTTTCTTATTTTTACGGAAATATGTCTCTTTCTTGAATCTAGTCTGTGTTCCAGATTTTTTAGCTGAAGATTTTTATGTATCATTTCAGCTGATTTTTATTTTTTTTTTTTAATGTAACCACAGAGGCTGTGGAAGGCTTTATGCCATAACTCCAGCCAACAACTACAGTCCAGGTAACAGCAAGGCTACATTTAATAGCGTGCATCTCTTCTGTACTGCCACTACCGTTGCCTGCACTAAAGCAGTTCTGTAAGGAAAGACTTTCATCACTTCCACCTAAAGAGCCCTCTCCCTTCCAGTCCAGCTGCCACTGTGGGCAGCAATATCCTATTAGCAGACTAATTTTTCTACATAATTTTTTACCTCATTGCAAATCTTCTTCTAAAAATGATACTGTTTCTATAAATATTTTTATTTGTTCATAAATTAACTTCAACTTTGGACATGACTACATGAGGATGGGAGTTGCTTCAGCTGTCTGTCAGAACCTCTTTGGAACTAAGCCAGCCTTGTTAGATATCCCTTGTCATATCCCCCTCAGCCATGACAGTGACAATTAAAAACCTGTTTGTGAAGTATATTGGGATGTATTTCCAAATTTATCGTATCATACACAATGCAGCTGTGGAGTATTGAGAAGTGCGTTCTACCTTTTATATCATTCTGTAGACCTCTAAAGACCTTTAAAGCCTATCTAAGAGTTAATTCTTGGTACTTCCAACGGAGTTCACTGGGCTTTCTTGTGAAAGTATGCCTCAGCCCCCCTGCACTACCATCTGTCAGCACCAGGAGTAGTGCCAGATATTCAACTAAGGCTAAATTATAGCTATGAACACCTACCAATCTTAATAATGAGGGTTTTTTTCTATGCCTGGGAAAGATATTAATTCCATTTACCTTCTAAATTCAGTGTAAATAAACATTGTACCACTTACTGAGATCACAGTGGGATTAAACGCTGTATTCAATCTGTATAAACTACAGCAAAATGCAGAAACCCTTATTCTTGAGTTGGAGATGTGAGTGGCATGAATATGAGAGGCAGTAAAATGTGCTGTATCAAGACCGATCCCCTATCCCCTAACAATTTCACTGGGTCAACTCTCTGCATGTAATACCAATGCAGACAGCTGGGCGATGCTCTGTAAAATATTCTAGGATTGCACCCTCTAGGACATAGGGTCAAACCTGAATTTAGGAAGGACCAACCTCTTGTCAAATACATGTTGTCTTAATTTAATGAAACATGTATCACTGACTAGAGATGTGACAGAAATTCAGTAGTTAGGGGACGTACAGACTTTACTGCCCGTTCTCTGCACTGTAAGCCTGCAGTTTTTTAACCCAGGACAGTAAATGTTCTGATTAAAATCTACAAAACAACCCATTCAGTGGAAGTCCTTACATAAAAGTTCTAGAAATGGGACCTTTTTCAGACTAGGATCTCCAACTACTTTTGCAATATCAATAAATGCTAACAACTTTTACCATGAGATAAGATTCTCTTCTCTGAGCTCTCTGAAAGCATGATCTTAAGTCATCTTACTGAGTCACTACCAAGTCCCTTAGACAGCGAACTTTACCAGTTAAATATATTGTACGTGATGTTCATAGATCACAGAACACCCCAGGTTGGAGGGGACCTCAGAAGATCATCTGGTCCAACCTTTTGTGGAAAAGGGAGTCTAGATGAGATTATCTAGCTCCCCGTCCAGTTGCGTCTGGAAAACCTCCGGTGATAGGGACACCGCCACATCCCTGGGGAGGTTCTTCCAGTGATTGATTGTTCTTACTGTAAAAAATTTATTTCTTATATCAAGATGAAAAATTTTCCCTGTGGTCCTGGTGTGTATGAGCTTCAAAATAATTAAAAATTGTTTTATTTATGCTAGAGCATTTATACTAATTTAAACTTTGTCAGAAGTCCATTCTCAACCCATCTAACTTTGTCCCAGTACAGTAGACCATAAAAGCCTTTCCCTCCTTACCCTGGGACTCTTAAAGGCAAACAAACAAATAAGTAAATAAATGTTATTTGCGATCTGCTAAGCCTGATCAGGTTGATTTAACTCTATGATGTCCCTCCTATGTTCTGGAGGGGTCTGGCCAGTTCAGAAACACTTTTGTCAAATACTTTGTGCAGCAGTATGTAATGTGTTTGGGAAAGTGTAAAGCTGCAGTACGTATGACTACAGTCATAAAGACTACAACAGAATTTTTTGTGCAAGAAAAAAACTATGATAATTTGCTCAGAAGGTTATATGCTGCACTTGGCTCCTACAACTTAAGTGTCAAAAAACCCATTAACTGAACTGTTGTTATCATCAGGTATTCCTGGATATCTAGAAAAGTAAAAACGCGTTTGAATCTCGGAATGATCTTTTCTGACCTTCTGAAGAAAATACATAAATAAACCCATCAACAGCTACAAAGAGCAGGATCCAGTAATGACATGTATAGATCTGAAAGTTAATTCAGGAATTGAGCAGGATGCATAGAAACATATTTCCAACAAGAATACGAAAAAACCATAATATAATGATCTTTCCTCTTCAAAGTCATTACATCATCAAAACTGCGTGAAACAACCATCTCCCTGTAATCGGCAAAGGTCTTACATTTAGCTGGACAGATATAATATGACCAGTTACTGATCATTATTAGTTTTCGATCCAGTAGCTTTCATGTTTGGTATGAAACACTAATTTCTGTGCCTTCTCAACTGTACAGATTGTCAAAACTATGTTTATTAAAAGATTATAATTTCTCCTCCAATTAATTCTCCGAAATGCATAGTATGAATACATTTAAATCTGTTTCTGGTTTGCTTCAACCAAAAATAAGCCTCTTCCACATTTTCTTCTACATTTTTCTTTCACAGCATGCACGTAAGATATCTCAAACTAGTTTTGTTCTACCTGATGCAGGAAAATATCACAGTACCTCTGTTGCTGCTGTACAGTGACAACTGTTTGATAAGTGCTTAATTTTCGTGTAAAGGACAATCTATAACAGGTGTTCAGCCATAATGTATTTATTATGGTGTCAAACTCTCTATATAGTATCAATAATGTACAGTGATTTATTGAAGAGTAATAGTGAAGCAATCTGTGCTAGTGTAGGTAATAGGGGAACTTGCCTCTGAAGCACGCAGTTCTTATCATATCCTTACAACCAACCTTACCCATGTTCTCATTTTCAAAAGAAGGTGTCCTGGTTTCAGCTGGGATAGAGTTAATTTTCTTCTTAGTAGCTGGTACAGTGCTGTCTTCTGGATTTACTATGAGAATAATGTTGATAACACACTGATGTATTAGTTGTTGCTAAGCAGTGCTTACACTTAGTCAAGGACTTTCCAGCTTCTCATGCTCTACCCACTGAGAAGGCTGGAGATGCACAAGAAGCTGGGAGGGGGCACAGCCAGGACAGCTGACCCAAACTGGCCAAAGGGATGTTCCCTACCAGATGATGTCATGCTCAGTATATAAACTAGGGGAAAGCTGGCTGGGGGGGCCGCTGCTCAGGAACTGGCTGGCCATCGGTCGGTGGGTGGTGAGCAACTGCATTGTGCGTTACTTATTTTGTATGTATGTCCTTTGTCATCATCGTCATTATTATTTTCCCTTCCTTTTGTGTCCTATTATGCTGTCTTTATCTCAACCCACGAATCTTACTCTTCGCCCCCTGATTCTCTCCCCCATCCCGCTGAGGGGGGGCAGTGAGCGAACGGCAGTGTGGTGTCTAGCTGCCTGCCGGGTTAAACCATGACACAAGGATAAGCATTATAACAGTTTCTTGTTTCACTTTATTTCAAAAATAGGACTTCTACTTTTCCAAGGCTGTGAAGCAGAACTTATTTCTAAAGGCAGTGACAAATATTATTTGCAGCTGATACCCAGTCATTCCTTTTAGATTGCAAAAGCCCTGCAGCACACACTTTGTCTTGTGGTAAGTTTATGATACAATCACTGTTATGAGACACCTTAGGGACACTCTGAAGACAGTAAAGATTTGTTTAATGACAAATGTGATTATTTTTCTGCTTGTTCAGTATCTCGGGGATCTGAAGTTGGAGTTAATTAGTCAGCCTCACTAAGGGCAAATGTGTTTGTATCTCTGAAATGAATTACCGGAATTTTTTTTTTTTATTTCCCAGCTCAAGGTGAGACACTGCACCAAACAACAAATATAATGTGGCAAATGCTGATACATAGCAACGTCAGTGCAGGTCCAAAATTTATACCCTATGCAGAAACAGTACAATTTCATATTCCTTGATCTAATGGAGAAACTCCTCTATCTCAAAGCAAGCCATACGCTAGCTTTTTGAACACCCAGTATGCTCATTAGAAACCTGTGATAACCACTTCTCCATCTGCACTCCACCTACACCCAATATCAAGATCAGCATGCTTCTACTTGCTACTTTGGTGTTTGTACTTTTTGGTGTGTTAGTTGTTGCTTCTACAGTGCTGAACCAGTACTGCTGGGCACTGTTGTGGTAGTGGAAAATGTATTTATTTCTGTGATTGTGTTAAGTGATATACAAAGAGGTGTTGTTTCTGAGAGCTCTTCCAGTCACAGATCCTTAAAAAACAAACCAGAAAGCTGTTAGTTTTAAACCTTTTTAAGTAACAGTATTTCATCAAGTACCAAATGAGCCTCTGTTAAAGGGGATATACATGTTTTCATTCCAGAAAAACTCTGGTTAGTAAGGAGCATGTACACCACTGTGGAAGGTGCCATAGATCAACTTCATGGCGTTCCCGAGCAAAGGTAGGCAGCTGAGTACTAAAGGCCAGAGTTCCAAAGTATTAACTATTTGCACTATGACATTTTACTACTATGTAGCATTTCCTGATACTAAAGTTCTTTTCTTTGCACTTTTCCATTCACCTTTGTTAAATGTACTGATTGTATCAAAATACGTGTGACGTTCTTTGATTATAAGCTCTAAAACTTACCACTTCTCTCCACAATATCCTCAGCTTGTTCTTGACTCCCATAACCACCACGAAGGCTGGAAGCAGGATATGCTTTGTGGTTTTTGCCTTCTAATTTGTATGTTTTGCTCAACTTGCCCGATTTTTTTTTAAGGTAACTTGTAGAAATGTCATAGCTTTCAGACTTCTGCCCCTTCATCAATTTTGGATTAAATTGTACAATGTATTTAAAAGATACTTAGGGTGCCTAGAGTTATTTGAAGAAACAAGACTAGAAGCGCTCACATTTTTTCGCTGCGATTTCCATTGCAACTGTTCATCATGACAGCATGGTGTATCTTGAAAAGAGGATACGCAGATCTAAAGAATTCAAAAGGAGTCATTAGTGTATTATAAATGGCAGTGGCAAAATTTGCCAGCTAATGGTAGCAATATATATGTGGAAAGGAGAAAGTACAAGTAATGTTCTACTTGAGGTACAGGAAGTCAGGCTTGTGGTTTCCTATGACCTTCTAAGGCTTTCCTTGAGAGCATCACTAAGAATTATGCATCCTCTGATAAAAACGCCCTGGGCCAAAAGACTGAAGAATAGAGCTACTTCATAAAATTCTGACATTTGCTGACAATTATTTTCTGCTTTAATGCAATTTTGCCACTGTCCTTTTCATTTATAGCGTGGGAGAGAGCCCTGTTACCTTTTTAGCCTCTAATCTTATTTCCAGGTTAAAGAGTACAGATTCTGCTTTAGTCAACTGAGTTGGATGCAGTTATGCCAGGAAGAGACATGAGTAAGGTTTAAAATGTGTAGACTTACAAATGAAGAACTATGGTTTATTAGCGTAAAACATCTAAACCCTGATGTAATTTGCAACGTACTTTAAAAGGGCTAAGGCAGATCTGTCTTAGTATATCATTGAGTACCAAATGCTGATGGAAATTTACCTTCACCTGGTGGTCTCCTGCTTCTTTCTCTAGTTGCCTTCCTACAACATAATCCAGCCCACTATAAGTGAGAGTTTAATGTTCTTGCCTCTCAAGATATTATTCCATTGCTAACTTTTTCATGACAATAAAACACTTCAAAGTCCCATTTTCATTTACAAAGTGTGTCTCGTTGACTTTACTCTCAAAAGTTAAGTAATAGCCCATGTGCATATTTCACCTCAAAGCAAACTTGTGTAAAAAACTGAAGGATGGAAGGGTCTTTGTAACATCATCAAAAGATGGAAGAGAAATTACTGTTGCCTATGAACTACTGAACTACTTATGGCAATGATTCCTGGCTGCAATCTGTTTCAAAGCATATTAAGTGCTTTGATGAGTCCCTCTGGGGAGTCTGCTCTCCCTCACCTCAGATGATTCTCTTATCGCGCCCCTCCCCCAACAGCCTGAATGCTTGTGTGCATAAAATCAGCTCTCAGGGCTTCGTGCGTGGCTTTGCTTCGGGCTGAGGGGGCGTGAGACGTGTCTGACAACTGCCCAGACTGACGCCAGCTACGAGTGGTTTGTGGGGCAGGTGAGAAGGTCGAGCAGCGGCCTGCGGCGGCCAGAGAAGACCAAAGGGTAGGCACCGCCGCGGCTACAACAGCTAGGCCCACCTGCAAGATGGCGGCCCTCCAGCTCCGCCTGCCTCGGCCAAGATGGCGCCGGGGCCCCTCCCCTCGCCTAACGGCCTCCCGCACGCGGCAGGCCGGGCGCGCGCCCAACGGCCAG
>WAAD01016691.1:132905-147905 GCA_013389945.1 Fregata magnificens
GGAGGCGGACGGAGGTGGTGAGCGGCCCTGCCATGTTCGCGTGGTGAACTTGCCCTTGTTCGGGGAGAGGGAAACTGAACCATGGCTGAAGGCGTGCGTTGTTCCTCTGCCCGCAGCGCTGCCCAACGGCGGCGGAGCAATAGCCCGACCAAAGACGTGATAATAAAAACAAAAAAATAAAGCCCTGCGTTCTGCAGAGTCACCTTTTCCTTAGTTTTCGTTGGAAACTTGAATAAATTTGTGTGTTTCGGTAGCGTTAGTCCCATTGTTAAGAAGGGGAGGGTGGAGATCGTGCCTTAGGAAAATAATATAACTTGTCTTGCAACTATTTGTGTTTCCCGCTTTTGATGCGTGTTGCCCACCAGGTTTAGGGGTGTAAAGATAATCTTTCAACACTTCTTTTTTTTTTTTTTTGACCCAGAATTAAAATAGCCTGATGCTATATGTTTCAAAGATTGTAGCTGCGCTTTATTTTAATAGATTGCAGTTATAGAAGATAGACACCCAGGAGATTTTGCCTTTCGCCATGGCTCAGTTTGGAGGACAGAAGAATCCCCCTTGGGCTACTCAGTTTACAGCCACTGCAGTATCTCAGCCAGGTCAGTTTACATATCACTTAATGTTTGAACCCTGACATCTAGTAGAATTGGAGATTCCGTAGTTGGGTATGCAGTTAAGAGTGGCACCATGCTAACTAACTTATTTAAATGCTATTTAAATGGTTTAAGTTGGGAGTTTTTCACACAATAGAGACATTAAAGGTCGTTGCCTAATACTAGCTGTTGGGTTGTTTTGGTTTTTTTTTTAAGGGGTGATAAGTAAAATCCCAGGTGAATTTTTATTGATTCTCTTGGTCAGTAAACAAGATATTAAGTTACTTGTATCCAAAGGTGTGTAAATCAAATTACCTTTCATCAAATTGCATTGCTCTAGATTAAGTAATAACAGCACTAAGAAGGCATTACAGATTTTCTAAGTGCTGCCTGAGTTTCGTTTCTCGGGCAGCCTAAATCAAGGTTTACAAAGTATTTTGCCTTTACTAATATATTGGATATACCTCACATAGTGAAGAGGTCTCTGAAATTTGCTGCTTGAATGGGGAGGGTGTATATTTTACATTTTTTAATGCCGAGTTAGAACTCAAGGATCCCTATAACCAAAGGTATCGCCCTGATAATGATGGAGGGTTTCCTTTGATTTAGCTACGAAGCCTTATTTAATTGCAGGCTAGTGTATTTAAAAACCTAGCTGACTAGATTGTCATGTTTCACATTGTTTTATAGCATAAAAGGTTTTGAGGCAAGAATGTCAAGCTTCCTGCGTGGTGAATCTTGGTGCTTCCAATCCAGTTCTAGGCTGCCTTTTTCTCTTCTTGAATACAGAGTGTTTCCTAAATATTGTAGTTTCACTGTCTGATGTGAAAAGGCTTCAACAAAGCTGTGGTACTTTGAGGATTCAGGATGTCAAAATGTGAGCACAGGCAGTAACCTTGTTGAAGAGATGTATTTCTAAAGAGTTGTATGGTTTTTTGCAGTTGTCCTTTGCATCTTGCTCTAGTTTGATAGGAAGTTGAATGACATACCTCCTTTGTCAGTGGTTTTACATCTAGGAGCTTAGCGAAAGTTGGGAATGCCTGCCATTCTTTGGAGGCGCATGTCTGGGGGGAGAAAAAGAACAAATCTGTCTCCTGACTCAGTTTTCTTTCCTCAAATGACTCGTCCATCTCCAGTTTTTGCTTTGGGCACTGGTCCAATCTGAGCGCGTATCGTCAGGGAACTGCCACCCCCCTCCACGTGTTTCACAATACTCGATCCCAGCGTGCCTTTTCCTTTTCCCCCATGCCCATTCCGTCCCACTCTCTTCCTAAACTGTTGCTGTCCCTGACCAGCAGCCTACAAGCAGTTTTGCACCATTTCTCTGAATAGCTCACACTTCCCTTATCCAAATGGCGCTACTCTCCTGTAAGAAATTGCTTAACAGCTGGAAAGGGTCGGCATTGTGAACATGGGAGGGACAAACTTTGCTCTTGGTTCTTGTGTCTGACTGGGTGATACCTTGGTGCGATCAAAGGATGGCAGCATCTGGGCTGGAGTATTCTTGATACGTTGGCTGCTGTGACAGCTAGTGCATCAAAAATAGTGGTGGAAGGCGGAGGGCCAGCTCCATGTTCTGTTTCAGAGAGAAAGCTGCATAAAACCTGCTGAAGGGGAGGAGCTGGCAGCCATCTTAGACCTTGCTGAGCTAGGACCAGAAGGGGGCCCTGGAGAAGAGGTGGATGGAGCAAGGGCACTGGAAGCACACACCAACTTCTTATCCATTTTCCTGTTCCTATGACTCTGCCTTTGGTTAGCCTACTTCTGAGCCTCCTTAAATTAAATGAAGTGCAAAATGTAATTGGGATAGGGCTAGTCAGCATCAGTTGCTGTGAGAGTTTTTTCACCTGCCCAATGAGGACAGTATCTCCAGGGATTTTTAGCTGTTCATCTGATCCAGCAGCACCTGACTCAAACATGAGAGCTCTTAAAGACTAACATTTGGTTGCAATTTTGCCTTCTTCCTGGGCTGGTTCCACCTTCTGTCATGTTCCTAGTATCCCTCTTCACACTGTGGTAGCTTCTCTCGAGGCATTTAGCTCCTTGTGTCCTTCTACGCAGTCCTTTCCTATTCCTACTGCAATACACAAATCACCGCGTCTGTGTCCTCTTTCTTCCCTGTCTGTGCTAGTGAATCCAGTCCCTGGGATTCTGCTGCCCAGCTCCTGTTTTAGTACCCATGTACATACTTGTTCTCCTACTTTTTTATTGGCAATTCTTATTTTTAATGATTTATAATGCAGAGCACAGGAAACTTCTTTTGAAAAGTATGCAGCACTCTTTGGCCCAGCTGAGAGCTGGAGAACAGTGCTTACCGTTGAACTGCAGCTAAGTAGTCACCTTTCATGCACCTTTCAACATGAAGCGATGACTGTCCAGCTAGGTTGCTTGCCTGATGAAGAGAGATGCTGTCAGTGCTCAGGCATGCTGACTAGCATGTACTACTTCTCACCTGCAGCTGTGCTCCAGAAGTTGTACAGATTCGCTTACCCTTGTGAAGCTCAATGTTCATAAACTGGTTTAAAAGATTGACATTTACCAAACTCTTACATATTTTCAGAGGATTGGCAAAAGGCGTTGTATATATTTATGCATGCCTGCTGCTTTTATCCAAGTGTCAGGTTCCTTCTCCAAAGCATCAAGGTGCTTGGGTATGGGGGAAGGAGACCTTGATTTTTATAACACAAGCAACATGATATATAGCTTTATGCTAAGCTGTTGTCAAAAGTGGTGAGTGATGGTGTTATAAACCCAGTTTGATAATTGCAAAAAGGTAATTTCAGGGGTGGGGTTTTGTTTTTTGGTGGTTTGGTTGTTTGGGGGGTCTTTGTTGTTGTTGGTTTTTGTGTAGGTTTGTTGGTGTGGGGTTGTTCTGGGTTTTTTTGTTTGTTTTTTGTTTTTGGTTTTTTTTTTTACTGGTCACTTGGATGCTGTCTTGGCCATCCCTGGTGAAGAAGTAACTATATGAGTTAAGGCTCTTAATTATTAAGGTGTGACACTCCAAGGTGGTTTTAGAGTGACATGCTGTGTAATGAAGGGTTCCTGGGATCCCTTTGGGATAGCTTACTAATTACTGTCTGTGCCTGTGATGTTAGAAGAGAGACGGGTGATTCCAGGTGCCAGCAAAGATCTATGTGTGAAGAGAGACTCCTACTTGTAACACAGTGAAATTGTTTCTCTACTCCTTGTCTCATGGTTTTGTGCATCACATGACTAAAACCACAATAAAGTCCCTGCTATGCTGGTTAAGCATTGTTAAAGCATAAATTAAATCATGCCTATGACAGAAAATTAAAGTTTAAAAAATTAAAAATTATAAGATTCCTAGATAGCACAGATTGCTTTTTGCAAGTATACTTTATACTTGCATAATGATGTGCAAGTTCCTGAAATGCCTGCAAAGGAGAATCCCCTCCTATTCTCTCATCTATTAATTTTTGATATGTCTTTGGCTTGTATCGCAGTGCTTGGCATATGCTCTTTTCAGGGTTATGATTTCTGGTTCCATAGCGAAGCCTGTTTTTATAGTCAAGGGGAAGTCCTAGCTATGCTGCATTCTGACTGATTGGTGTCATTGTCTTTGCTATATCAAGACTTCGTTGCATTTGAGTGAAAAACAGTGCACCCGATGAAAGCAAAAGTGCCTGAAGCTCAGTATCTTGTTATTGCTGGTGGCCCCTCTGAGGTGGCTAGAGAAAGGCGCAAGAATGGGACAACCATGTAGTGGATCTCAGAGCCGCTAAGAAGTAGTAGCTGATGCACAGTTTGCTGGCTAGCTGTAAACGGATGTCCTGTGATAAATACGCTGAGCCTAGCTTCTATCGTGTGCCTGTTAAAAGGAATTCTTTTTGGAGAAGGTTTTATGGCATTTGTATTGCAAGTGTATTAAGCTTGAAGAAACTTAAAAACCTAAGGACCCAAACTCACAATTTCTGCCAACTGTGAAAAGTCCAAAGCCCTGGATAGGGTACTCCTTTAGTGTAATCCTAATAAATCTACATCACTGACCAAGGAGATATATGTAGCTATGTACTTTGAAGATGTTTCCCTAATCTTAAAGGGCCTCTGGAATTTAAAGGCAGCAAGAGGGACTACTAAATACTGTCTATGTGTTTGCTACAACGGAAATTTGTTACCTAGAAAGATGCTTGAGCTGCAGTCTAGGACTTCAGTTTCTATCCATGCCCTTTCAGATGGATGTGCCATACAGTATTTGGTGCGAATGGAAGTTGTTTAGACTGCATTTGAAGGAAGGCATCTCCATCACTGTACTTACTGAGATAATTACAAATCCTAAGAAGCTATTGTTTGTCACTGCAGATGCTTGTTGCCAATAATAATAATAATATGTCCGTCAGATGTCAATTCCGCACTCAGTCTGCGATTCAGTCTCTGTCTCTTGTTTTTCCTGTGTGATTTTTCCTTTTTTTTTTTTTTAAACTAGTAATGCAAACACAGTCACCTATTTAATCGGAGCCTGTTTGACCAAGATGAGTACATAGATGAAAGGTAGTCAAATTAAACTCCAGGAATACTTTGGGGCAAATTGGTAGGAACAAGGTACAGCTTTGAAAAACTTGTTACTACAGGTGTTATCCTTTGAGGGGATCTTGGCAGTCTTTTGTCTTTGCCCTTTGTTATTAGTAAGTTGATCTGCAGTGTTGTAGATGACATGATACCCAGTTAATATTAAATGCACATAAAGTGACAGTAGAGGTGGCAAAATTCTGGCCCCCCCCCCCAAGTGGACAAAATGGGATAAGACTCTTAGGGTGGGCTGGGAATTGTTTGAGGTAATTATGGGTTATGCTGGAAGGGAAATTGTTGTAGTGGAAACTGAAGAGCAGAGTAACCCCAATATCTGGTTTTGGGAGCAAGCATGTTAATATTTCTGTGGGTATCCTTGGTACAAAAAGTAGGAGAGAACTTGTGAAACTTGTTTGATGACGCTTCCCAACTCCATCCCCCTGTGTTGGTACAACATTAGAACGTTAGACTGAATGACAATAGCTAATGTAGCCAAACAGATTCAAAAGTAACAGCATGAAGTGAATTTCTACACTAATAGGAATTTCTGCTCAGCATGTGGAAATAAGAGGAGAAAGATTAATGCACTGGTTATTTGCCTTGAGTGAGCCAGCAAAGTAATGCAGCCAAGAAAAGTGAAAGTTGTCCCAGGGTGCAGCAGCAAAGCATTTTCATTAGATTTAAAGGTCTGTTTAAGGTGTGTTATGTGAGGCGTTGTTGAGTTTCCAGATGAGAGTATGCTTCTGGATGGTCAAAAATGCACATTCAAATTGGAGCTGATGGACAAGCAGGAGGCAAGAGGATCCAGAGAATGGGGGGCCTGTCATGGGAGAAGCCTCCGATTTGGCTTGCTTGGCTTCTAAAGAAACCCAAATGTTGGAATTTTCCAGGAAAAAATTCATGTAATACTGGAAATACTGTAATTCTTCTGTACTATAGAATGCTTGATTTCACTATTAAAATAGTATTACTTCCTGGAATACTTACGTGACAATATTTGATACAGATCGTAGCGATGGTGATTATTTTCACTGTTGCTTGTGTATTTCTTTCATGTTTCATTCCAAAATTGTAAGATGATCAGTGCCATCAACTTGTTTTCTGAAGATTGTACTCTGCTGGAAGGAACAGCGTGGTAGAGAGGGTTACCTTATTTAGGATCTGTTGAGTTCGTTACAGCATTTTTGTGTTTTCTGTGGTGATGATCACCAACTACAAGTGGTCTCTTACTGCATCCCTGGGTCAGGAATTACAGCTTCGTTTTGGATCAGTAAGAATAGTGTGGAGCACAAACTCTGCAGGAAAAATACTGTAAATCTGTTCTTCATTTCATTGTGCCTCTTTAATGGCTTTGGAAGAGAAAGGAACCCTATTCAACTTGAATGTTCTTCAGTTCTGAAGGTGGCTGGTTGACCTGTTTTTTGCTGGCAATATGTTTCCCTGCTGAGTTTCTCTTTGGTTTTATTTAAATGTATGGACTAGACTGATAACTTGATGAAGTGCTATTTGATCATGCAGCTGCAGATAACTTTTTTAAAAACTCCTGCCAAAGAGGGAGCAGGTTTTCAGACACGTTTGCAGTTCTTCTCTCAGATTTGCATCGTGCGGGGCTCTTTGTCCCTAAAAGTTCCGTCCATAAGGCTTAAGCATACAGTGTTCGGAAGTGTCACATGTATAAGAAGCATAGTGTTTAGATAGCTGCTCCTTATGATTTGCGTAATCTTCTGTAGTGAATTATGACTGATATGACAATAAAATAAACTGATCTTTCCTTCCAGGCAGTTTGAGTCTGGGCAGCACAAACCCTTCCTAGTAAGAGCTGGAGAGAGCTTGACTTGCTCCCTTTATATGTGGGGACCGACTAAACTCGTTGTTGTTATAAGGCTGTTCCTTCTCTACCAGCCCCCACATCTACAAAATCCAGCTCACTCGGGGACAAAGACAGTACTGAGTGAAGCAAAGCCTTGTGCGTTTTCAGAGGACATGTTCCATAAGCCTCTGTTTCATAGCTGCTATTACAGTAAAGATTTCTCTCGCCCTCAGTTTATATTTAGTCACTTAAAAAACCAAATACAAATCTGTGTGATATAGCTGAATGTTAAAATATCCCCAATACACCCGTACATTTTTAAATTACTGAATATGATTGAAGCATATTTAAATGGCTCAATGAGTCAAATCAATTAACTAACACTACAAGACCTGAGTTTTCAAAAGCAATAAAGTCAAATTCAAATAGAAACAGTTTAATATTGATCCAGACAGGATAGTACTTCATATGAGCTAGCTGCAGACTAGTATTAATTAATTTACAGAACAGAGCAAGAGTCTTCATCTGGCTCATCCAAAACCTGAAATACGTTCAAGAAAGAATACAGTGTATGTATGTGTTGGGGGTGGGCGCAGATGGGAGTGACAACTACTAGAGCTATAAAATCATGAGCAACTTGAGAGAAGGAGATTAAGTGGTCTCTGTGCCTCTGCTGTGGTGTACTATTTGTAAATGAATTTAGAAGAGGAGCTAGTGAGGTGTGATCCTTTATCTTGAATTTTGGAATTGGACTTATCTACTTCATGAGCTTGACTCGGGAGTGAAGCATCCCATACTGTGTATAGTGTAACTGTGAGAAACCTCCGCTGTTTAAAGTTGCTCTTAGTGCTTATTGCGTGTGTTCTCTTTTCAGCTGCTCTTGGTGTACAGCAGCCATCGCTGCTTGGAGCCTCTCCTACAATATACACCCAGCAGACGGCATTGGCAGCAGCAGGCCTAACTACACAAACACCAACGAACTATCAGCTCACTCAGACAGCTGCTTTACAGCAGCAAGCTGCAGCTGCAGCAGCTGCATTACAGCAGGTAAAGAAAAAGGAGCATTTGCTGTTGACTGTATGAACTTTAACAATATATAAAACAGTGGCTTTGTAAAGCTAAAGTATCCACTAGAAAAGCAGAATGGGAAATGGTGAACATTGCACTGTTTAAAAAACAGTGGGATTTTAGGTCTACAGCTATCAGTAGTTGTATTAATCTGTGAAGGTGGGAGTTTTGGCTATGGAGGTGCTGACTTTTAGCTATGGAAAGCCTTTTGGGAAAAGGAGTTTTGCTGCACCTAAACAGAGAATCTCAAGTTCCCAGTATCTTCCGTCACTATATGTATCCTTAGTAGCATTTTGCATGATTTCTTACTGTGCCCTAGATACTGTATAAGTGTCAGGCTTAACAAAAATTGCTGATTTTAGTACATCAGAGTCCACTCTAAAGGCTAAGAATATTTGTTATGAAAGTAGTGTATGTTGATACTATTACTTATGTTTTGTATTAGAATTGTTAAATGTGAATGGTTTCTGTCTAAAACTTGCTTAGCAGATAACTTGTATTTGGTATTATTGGGGGAATAATACTTCCTGTTTATGAGATGTTTTGCTTTTATCTGTTTCAGCAATATTCACAGCCTCAGCAGACTCTCTATAGTGTACAGCAACAGGTTTGTCTGATTCTTACTGTGTACGTCACAAATAACTTTAAAAATAATGTTGGTTGTGTGTCTTGTAGGATTTGTCTCCGAAATCATCCTCATATGGGAAGTTGTTAAAGAAACTAAGTAATACTTTTATGTAGTGACAGAGAGCTTGAAGTTCATAAACTTGGAGAGACGTATCCAGAATGGAAGCCTGCCTACCTTCATGCAAAAAGGAAATTTAGAAATATATACTATTCCATGTGTACACGATTCCTGCTAAACTTTGCTCTAAAGAGGGCCGTGTATTTTAACTACTGGAAAGATGCTGTCCAAAAAAAAGTTCCCTTTTACGTTTTTTTTAATGGTCTTTGAACTTAACAGGATTTTGAAAAAGAATAAGAGGACATGGAAATTACAGGCCTAAGCTTCTCCCACTGCCAAAACTTTTTTTGGTATTGCTATTAACTTTCAGTTACAAAAAACCCAACATTTCTGCTTACTGAATAAACCTGGATTATACAATCTTAAAATTAACCACGTGAGCACAATTTTATGCGTATGCAAACTGCTGAAATGACCAAACCCCAAAGGACTATTAACTGACTCAGATTAAGCAAAAACTCTTACTTGTAAAGAGGAGGTAAAACTGTACAATTTCCTTAAGCATATAAAATTAATTTATAACTTTATTTATTTTAAGTTGCAGCAACCTCAGCAGACCCTTTTAACTCAGGTTAGTTTGGTTTTATTGTTTGGTCTTCATCCCCAAACACAGATAATGCAAGAGTGCAGATTTGTGACGTCTTGGGTAGTTTAATCTGTAAAATGAACTAATATGAATGGACATTTTATTGGTACAGGTTTATTTTATCCAGATGTTAAAATATGCATAGCCTTTGTTTCAAAAATGAATAGCAACCACTTTTCCTTAATCTTGAAGGGAATATGTGTGTTGATTACATTATAATTTTTTTTTGTTTGAACTTCAAGTATTCAGTTGTTTTGCAGTAAGTACCAAACGGGGAAAACCTTTCTCTACTGTGAGAAGGAATTTAACTTTCTGTGTTAACAGTATTGCAGTATGTGTATAGAGAGGTTTAAAAAGAATCCTGCTGAGCTCGACAGGTTTAAAACATGCAACCATTTAACACCCTGTAAGTTGCTCTAGTTCCATTTTCACTTAACTTTTTAAACACGCTTTAAAAAAAAGGTAAAAATAGGTTACTTAATTATCTTACTGTGTTCTGCTTTTGTAAGAAGGCAAGCACGTGAATTGTTGAATTAAGGAAGGGTTTGTGTTAGCCTCAACCTTTACTGACTTCCAACACTACAGTTGGGATATAAATGGAGAATAATCTCTAAGCGTGTATTCCTAGCGAAGTCAGGAACTTATTTCCTGTTCAGGCCCACTGTACGGGTTACCTGTGAACAATAATGCAGTCTTCTTTTTTTTTTCTAGACTGCGCATATTTTGGGGAAGTTGACTTTTTTGAAAAGAAAAAGATAAACAAAGCCAGTCTTCATTCAAAGTAGAAAGAAAATAATCCAAAAAACCCCCCACCAACAAAAAAAACCAGCTTCTACGTTTGGAAAATCTCTATTCAGAATAATTATTTTAGAGACATTTTAAACTCTTGTTGTCTGCATGGGTAAAGGAACTGTTCCTTGTAGGTATGTCAGCTGGTTATAAAATTTATAGTTTGCTTTATTTTGCTTACAGCCAGCTGTTGCGCTACCTACCAGTCTTAGTCTGTCTACTCCTCAACCGGCAGCCCAGATAACTGTTTCTTATCCAGCACCCCGGTCAAGTCAACAGCAAACCCAACCACAAAAGCAGCGTGTCTTCACTGGGGTAGTGACTAAACTACATGATACATTTGGTTTTGTGGATGAAGATGTCTTTTTTCAACTTAGGTAAGATGTAGATACTTGCCTGCTGATGTACTCTGTGATACCCTCACTAAATAAAAGGTTTAGATTATTGCATTCTAATTCTGTGACTCCACTGATAGTGCCTGCAGTTAGTATGTTTTTTCTGTCAAGACGGAAACTCAGATGGTCAAATAAGTTAATAAACACTAGATATGAGTTCCTCTGTGTGAATTTGAGTGTTCTTAATGCAAAACCCAAAGCTGGGAGACTCGGAAGGTATTAAGCTCCTTATAATATGAAACTGCAGAATTTGTGGGTGATTAAATGCATATAACTTGCTATCTGCTTATCTTAATTCAGTACTGTTTAGGGAACTTTTGGGCCAAAGATGGAAATTAAATTCCTGTGCATGCTCTGAACTGAAGCAGATAGTACTTTCACTGAACTTGGGGGTAGATGCTGTTCCTATAAGCTTTTTTTAATGAACTTTATCTACTTTCTTTCAGTTTTAAATGTAACTTGCAAATATAAAACTAGCTAAATAAGACTCTCACAATCCATTTTCTGTAATGTTTGCAGTGCTGTTAAAGGAAAGACACCTCAGGTGGGTGACAGAGTTTTGGTAGAAGCTACTTATAATCCTAATATGCCATTCAAATGGAATGCACAAAGGATCCAGACACTTCCAAATCAGGTAAATGGGGTTACCCAGTGTAACTTGTACTGACTGCTTCTGGTTCAAGCTCACTCACAACTCATTTTCTCTTCTGCTGTTAGAACCAGACGCAAGCTCAGCCATTACTGAAGACACCTCCAGCAGTTCTTCAGCCCATTGCACAGCAGACTGCATTCAGTGTTCAGGCACAGCCACAGCCACAGTCCTTGTTGCAGGCACAGATATCAGCAGCTACTATCACACCTTTGCTTCAGACACAGCCTCAGCCTTTACTGCAGCAGCCACAGCAGAAAGGTGCTCCTTCAGTGCACAAAGTTTTTTGTAGTCTGTCTGGTGCTTAGTGTGTGATTATTATTTTTTTGTTAGTCAGAAGACTGGAGTAATAGTTGAAATAATACAGAGAGGACCCTATAGAATTTTCAGTTTGAATATGCATCTTCCTGCAGCTATATGCAAGGCACATTGCCTGCAATAGCTCAAGAATCACCTGGTTAGTGAAATCCTCGTGGACTCCTATTCATATTAAGATTTCATAATCTGAAAGCAAATTCAATGTAGTTTTTATTCTGACACTTTCACAGACAAGTTGGGGAGTTGAAAGTATTAGTGGCAGCGTAGTTCTTCAGCATCTTTTGGAGTGTTCAACAAGATCAGGTTTCACACAGTTGTATTGTTAAAACTATTATTTCTATATTTGTGTTTTATTTATTTCAGTTAGCCAAGTTGGCATTTGAGAGAAGAAACACTGCTGAACATGGCAAATTTAAAACAAAGGTGGTTGTGCTGTCACTTGCACTTTGAGTGGGTGAAGAATCAGTAATAAGATTGATAATAAGATAAAATTAAGACTCATCTTACCCACAGTAAAAGCAAGGGGAGAAGATCTTAAGCTATCGCCTAAGCAGAACTGTTTGGGATAAACGCTTGTTACAGTCTAATTAGTCCTAGTTGTTCATTGGTGTTAGTAATGTTTGCTCCATTTACAATCAGTTGGTTAAATGTCTAGAGACAGCAGAAGTACGTGCTGGGGGATTGATGCAGCAGTGTAATAAATTAAGAATAATTTTTCAGGAAGCTAATTGTTTTTACCTATGAATAGCCTCAAAAATAAGTTTTAGGTTTTCTTCAGTTCAATGAGTAGGTAGTATATCTATCATAAAACAAATTACTTTTTCAAGAAAAGGCTTAGCTATTTACTGTGATAGCTTCTGTGCGCTTAGATTGTATTAGCTTCCATCTTAAGAAGATGCTTTTAAACCAATTTCACTTACTAGAACCTCAGTTTGCATCAGTGAAGAAAGGCATAGGTCTCTTGAGTTTCTTGGGGTTGGGTGTTATTAATAAATAAATTTGTTTGACTCTACTTTAGAAAATGTACACAAGTGAAACAACTGTAAAGCAGCAATGTTTGTAAAGTGTAGACAGTTACCCCCTATTATGTATTGATCTTGTAAACTTTTGTTTCAGGTGGTTTGTTACAGCCCCCTGTTCGTCTAGTTTCACAGCCTCAACCAGCTCGAAGATTAGACCCACCATCCAGATTTTCCGGGAGGAATGACAGAGGAGGAGACCCTATGCCAAACCGAAAAGATGACAGGAGGTATGTTGTAGAAGACTAGACTATAATCAAAGCATTCCATAAAGACCTGTCCTCAAACAGAGCTGAGCTGCTTGCTCCAGAGTGAGTCAGTGATACGCACAAGTGGTTTTACCGTTAGATATTAGTGACGAGTTCTTGTCTATCTGAAATGAAGGAATTGCATAATCAGTCTCTCTTGTAAAGAGACAGTGTACTGAAACAAACTATGAGGAACATCTCCTCTCCTTTTTGTGAGTCATCTCTGACAGGTCCAGATTCTGTTGTGCTAGAAACCATTTTGTGTTACCAGCATGCAAAAATATTTGTATCTTGTATGCATTTTTTAAGTCGTGAAAGAGAACGAGAGAGACGTAGGTCCCGGGAAAGATCACCCCAGAGAAAACGCTCCAGAGAGAGATCACCTAGACGAGAGAGGGAAAGGTCACCTCGAAGACCACGACGTGTTGTTCCTCGTTATACAGTTCAGTTTTCCAAGTTTTCATTGGACTGGTATGTATATAGTGCCAGATGTTTACCTACATCTCACTTTAATTGTGGGCACGGATTACTGTGAGCTGTGTCAACACACGTGTGTGTACTGAGTGTTAAATGATCATCTTAACTTTAAAGAAAGATCAAATATGTGATGGCTGAGAACCTCGTATGATAAACTTTTTCTAGGTTCTTTGTTATTTTTGAATGCTACTGCAAAATACCTCTATAACCCTGTTTAATAAATATTCCCTAATATGCAGACACCTTAATCGGAAGAGTGTTTAGTAGTTACTTGTTTTTAAACTTCAATCTGTGACACTCTGACTTAAATATATTGCTCTCTAAATTTTATATATATAGTATTAAATATACAGTGGTTGCATTTCCAATTAATATACCTCTTAATTATGTGCTTTATTAATGTTTTTTTTATTGCTGTATCTTTCAAATAATGTTGTTTATTTCAGCCGTAGCTGTGATATGATGGAGCTGAGGAGGCGTTACCAGAACTTGTATATCCCAAGCGATTTCTTTGATGCTCAGTTTACATGGGTGGATGCTTTTCCTATGTCTAGACCATTTCAGCTCGGAAACTACTGTAATTTCTACGTAATGCATAGAGAAGTAGATCCTATAGATAAGAACGCTGCTGTCCTTGATCCACCTGATGCTGATCATCTGTACAGTGCAAAGGTTTGTATAGGTTTCCAGTATTATGACTATTCATTAGCAATTTTTTTACCAATAGGGTGAAAAAGTGAGTATAACTGATCTGAAAATATTCTACAGTGATTTGAGCAAAATACAGCGTTTTAAACTTTTTAGTAAAGACCTAGTATGTAGAGCTTGAAGAATCATTACTGAAATTCAGTTTGGTTTTGTTACTAGAGCTGTCCTAAATCTTGTTTTTACTGAGGTCTCGTCCATTCTCTGCACCCAGTTGCACTGATCTGATTATAGGAAAGAGAGCCAGCTCCTGGAAGATCTCTGAATGTATTTCTTGGGCAATTCATTCCGAATAGTTAATGGAGCCCTTTCCCTGCCACCCCCCACCCCAAGGGTCCTTTCTGTCCAGTTTGTGCTCTTCTGTTTAGTGATATTTTCTTTCTTCTTTCAGATTCATCTCAATATTTATTATTTTGTAGAAAGTAGATTGAGCATATTGGGATTATCTCAATGTCAAAAAATGCTGCATCAAGGGCTATAATGATGTATAAAAGACCTCAGTGTCAAAACGTCTTCCTAAAACCTGTTCCGTTTGAAAGCTCTTTCATTAAAATAGGTCTGAGATTTCTAGGTCAATCTGTTTTAGAAGTACTTCATGTTAAAGATAGATTTAGACACAAAACTGCCTTTAACCCCTGTATTTCTGAAAAACTTAACTTTACTTGTGTATAAAAGCTTTGAAGCCTTGGCTCAAGTATCAGACATACTGGGTTTTTTCAGTTTATTGATGCAGAGCTCTTTTTCAGAAGGTTAAGCTTCAAAATATATTCAGTAAGTGAGGAATAGCATCCTGTTTCATAATATTAACCTGTTCAGGATATAAAGCAACCTTATTAGATTTGACTGGGGTAACGGGTGCTACAGGGATGCAGATGTGTTGGTCAGTTCTCTTGTTATTGTGACAAAATGGAGGGAATCAGTTACTGAAACCAGAAATGTACCCAGTGTGCTTCTTGGGATAGGGTATTTGGCATATAGTGATAATGTGCAAAGCAGGTTGCTTTCATATGCTTTCAGGTTGGGTTTTTTGTTTGTTTTGTTTGGTGGTGTTTTTTTTTTTTTTTTAATAAG
>WAAD01016691.1:152905-157866 GCA_013389945.1 Fregata magnificens
AGCTTTGATTGTGCTTGCTTTTTTTTAAAAGCACAAGCTCTGCCATGACTTCTTTCCATACTCATAAGACTTCAGTATTTCTCTCTTGGCAATCAGTAAGCTGCTTGGTATTTTACCTTTTTAACCTGTTGTTTGATTTGCATCAATTGTATCTATAGAGATTGCATTTCCCATAACCAAAAGAGCCGAGTAAGTTGTTAAAGCTATGTTGGATATCTTTGGGAAGATGTTGTATGAAGCCTTTACTGTTCCTCTGTAAGGAATAAGACAGCTTACTGTACTGTACAGCTCTGAAAACACCCCTAGTAGACCCCTCAGGAGCATTGACTCCTTTGCTAGCTTTGCATACCATTTCTTGAAGTGAACTAGCTTGAGTCCTTCCAATGTTGAATAAACACGCTGCGGTTAGCACCACGTTAGTTGGTTAGTTGGAAGGTGCTCGTTGCTCTCTGGGCTAAACAACACTGCACGTCCTGCTTTGTGTTGCTCAAGTTTCCAGTTGTCTTAGGCGAGTGTTGGCAGTGGACACAGTATGCATTCTGGAAATTCTAGTCTGTGACTTCTGTCTGTCTTCTGTGTTGCATTCAACAGCTTAGGCTTTCCTTCACTTTCTTGAAAGCAGCGAGTCCTAAAAACTAATATATAGGCTGAAACTTCAGCTTTGGAATATGCTGTATGGGGGGTTTTTTTGTCTCTTTTTAGGAAGAGGAAAGAAAACGTCAAGAAGAAATGGAACGTCAGCGGCGGGAGAGACGATATATCTTGCCTGATGAACCAGCAATCATTGTACATCCTAACTGGGCAGCAAAGAGTGGGAAGTTTGACTGTAGCATTATGTCTCTTAGTGTTCTTCTGGACTATAGATTAGAAGATAATAAAGAACATTCCTTTGAGGTAATTTAGCTACGCTACTTAGAGTTAGCCATTCTTCTTTCTTTTTAATTCTGTGTGATAAGTGTGTGCAGTATTCTTAAATTGTAAGAGTTTGTGATAGCATGGCAAAATAAAACTTAAGTTTCTTTGTGCAATACCTAGAAAAAATTGACCAGTCTTTGGTACATGGTTTACAATAGCAGTGTCGTCACTGTATGATATCCAGAAGAAATGCGCAGGTTTTCAGATATGGAACTGAGTTTGTAATTTATACAGCTAGTCTAGGTCCTGAAATACTGCAGTGCAGGAAAGAAGCATTTTTATAAAGTTGTTCAAGGTTTCCATAATCAAAGCAAATGGTAAGAAATCTGACACTACGTGAAACTCTGATATGGTGAAAGTTGGTAAGATAGCACCTCATAGCTATTTAATCATAGGTGTACAAATTTTTTATATATATTTTAAAACTTTTTGTCAGTTCTGTTTTCATTCTCCTTTATGTACAGGTATCATTGTTTGCAGAACTCTTCAATGAAATGCTTCAGAGAGATTTTGGTGTCAGAATTTACAAAGCACTGATTTCTCTCCCAGAGAGGGAGGACAAAAAAGACAAAAAAAGCAAAAAAGATGAGAGAAAAGAAAAAAAAGAAGAAAAAGATGATGAAACAGATGATCCAAAACCTAAGAGGAGAAAATCTGGAGATGATAAAGACAAAAAAGAAGATAGAGACGAAAAGAAGGTCTGCTGTTAGCTCATATGAAGTACTATCCTGTCTGGATCAATATTAAACTCTTTCTATTTGAATTTGACTTTATTGCTTTTGAAAACTCAGGTCTTGTAGTGTTAGTTAATTGATTTGACTCATTGAGCCATTTAAATATGCTTCAATCATATTCAGTAATTTAAAAAATGTACGGGTGTATTGGGGATATTTTAACATTCAGCTATATCACACAGATTTGTATTTGGTTTTTTAAGTGACTAAATATAAACATATGCAAATTTTGAATTAATGGTAGTGAGGTTTTTACTTTCCTGTTTTTTAGTTCTGACTGGATAAATTTTTAGAAACTTTTGTTGCAGAGGGAAGATAAAAGGAAAGATGATTCTAAAGATGAAGAAGAAACTGAAGATGACAATAATCAAGAAGAATATGATCCGATGGAGGCAGAAGATGCTGAAGACGAAGATGAAGGTATCTCAAATTCTGAATTTTTGTGGCTTTCAGAATTTTTTTTTATTGCCACTGAATATGTTCTTTCAAGCTGGAGAATGCACTGGAACTAGACAATTTAAAATGGCATTATTAGACTAATTTTATTTTCGTAATTCTGACCAGATCTACTTAAAATGTAAGTGCCTTTATGCTAGGCATTGTATGAACATAGTTAATATAAACTAGCTGTGGTACTCAAAGCAAGGCATGCATATAGAAGTGGTTTTATTTTTTTCAGAATGCAGACCACTCGCAACTCCCATTGAAGTCAGTAGGAGATGTGAGTATTCAGCACCTCTGAAAAACCAAGCCACTTTTAAGTGCCTAACTTCCTATTCCTCAGTTCTGAAATGTCATCCTGTTTTTATTAGGCCAGAATATAGTGTGGGGTGCTCTTTACATGGTGTTATGAGGAGTTGGTTTCTGTTTGGGTGGAGTTCTGTTTGCCTGAAGAAATTGGGAAAGGGGCCGGGGAACTTTCCTGTCTCCAGGGAGCAGCAGTAGCCCTCTTTCCCTGCTCGGAGATTCAGAAAGGCGTAAGACATGGTGTATGCTTTTTGGTTTGTACTTCTTTGGGGGTTTTGTCCTTTTGTGGAGAGTTTTTGCTAGAGATGTGGGTTTGAACTGCTTAGATATCGCAGTCTCGGCATTTTCTAACTAGCATTTTCAGTTGTATTTTTGGCAGAGTACTGCACCAGCCTTAAAAAATTGGTGCTAATCTGTGGTTTCCAAAATAACTCTTATTTCCTTATAATCTGGCTGTGAGAGTGCCCTGGGCTTGTCTGTTCTGTACAAGTGCTGCTACTTCCTATAATCTGTCCTTGTGCCATTCCCAGTCAGAGTTGCTGAGAACAGTCCAACATGCCATGGAGGTGCAGGAGAAAGGTATTGGTTCTCAGAAACGTGTTGGCAAAATTAGACAAGTGTTGTGATACATAGTTTTTTCCAAAGTTTTCCTCACAAGAAAGGTGAGCTTAAAGCTGAACTTGGCACGTGATTCTCTGACCAAAGACTTACACATAAGGTACAGAGCTGCATGCCATAACCCGTCCCTGCAGTTGTCATATTCCTCTTTCTCTCTTTAGATTTAGTTTTACTGTACTGTCTACCTTTAAACAAAAAAACTGCAGTTTGTAATTCACATCTAATAAGCGATGTGATCTGTAACTTCTTGGAGAATCTAAATCGTAGGATCAGTAATATCTCACTCAGACATGAGTATAAACATGTGCTTTTAATTATATAGTTGATATGGTTTTTATGATATAAAATATTTGAGAGTAAATAGTAGTGATTTTGTCCTAATAGGAATAACCATAGCTGAATGCAGACTCTGCCAAGCCTCATTAGGGAGAATTGTGGTAATTTTCTGCACACCGCTTAAATAGGTGGTGATGTTGGTGGAACTCATTTTGGCCTAGTTAGCATTGTTTCAGCTCTTCTATCCTGTGTGTGTGAAAGAAACACAGGGAAAAAAATGAAAAATGGCTTATGTTAAAATAAGACCAGAGAAAAATAAAAATTTAACAGGGCTCACTTAAATGCCATTTGTTTTTTTTATTTTTCAGGGAAATATATTAATTTCCAATATGTGGGGTTTATGTGAACTTTCTCAATGAACATATGTTTTGAGATAATAGTTATAGAATCGTTTGCTCTGGGTATGTTGAATTTTTTTCTGTTTTACAGACCGGGATGAAGAAGAAATGAACAAACGAGAGGACAGAAGAGAGGGAAATAGGCATTGTAAAGAGAGGTCGTCTAAAGATAAAGTAATTAACGCCTTTCTTAACAACTACATATAACCTTGTTAGAGGTGTCCTAATTAGAGCTTAGCTTTATTTTTATTATAAGACCTATTTGCACTCCTTGATTCCTACAGCGCTTCTGGACTGAAACATTAAGTGTATATAGAAGTTAGGGAACATGTGACACCTTTGGGTAAGGTGCTTACAATCTACTTTCACTTACGTTTTAATGTTCATTGGGTGAAAACTGGTGGAAAATCTTTCTTATATGAGATACTGATCTGTCTGAAGGATTTGAGGATTAATGCTGTATGTGCACATAAGAGGCAGCAGATGTGATTATTTTATCCATTATTTTCAGCTGCTGTATTCTTACATAAGAAAAGCACAAGTTTAGCTTGATTGATAAACTGGCTTTTCAATTGTGAAACTTGGAATCATTATGTGATGTTTTTACATCTCCCTGCAGGAAAATTGATGCTTTTCATGTCATGAGGCTGATAGCTTGCCTCCACAGTTCACATTAAGGAGCAGCATAGGTTTGATTTGTTACTCTTAAACTTTCTTTATAAATGCAAGAATAAAACAAGTTTCTGATTATTTTTTTTCTTCAAGGAAAAATGGGAGATGTAGAAATAGCAATAATGGGAAAACACAGTCTGCAGAACTGCTGTACCTGTGAGAGCTGGATGCTCATCCATTACATGTTTATGGGGATTTCACTTAGAAAACAGCTGTTCAGTAAAATATATGATTGGAAGGAGAAGAGATGTTTACTATTACTTGTTTAATTAGGTTAATTCTTTAAATTTTTTTACATATTAGCATGAACAAAAGGAGAGTGTGTCTACCAGATGTTACTGTCCATTGTGCTGTAATTGTTTTAAATATTTGAAAGATTACTTGTCCTAAATATCTTGCTTAAATTGTATTTGAGCTCAGTAGGTAAATGCTAGTTATATGAATCACTCGACTGAAAGGAACAATAAAATGAACAGAGGAAAACTTTTGTTAACTGAAAAGTTTGTGTTTTTAGTAGATGGTGGGAAAATGATATTTTAACTTCCTAATGATCCCATAATGAATTTTCTGTAGGAGAAAGACAAGACGCAGATGGTAACTC
>WAAD01016692.1:3108-22499 GCA_013389945.1 Fregata magnificens
AGTTTGATTCACTCACTAAAACCAATATCAGTCCTACTTTCAAAACTGTCATTGATTCACCTCATGGATTTTGCTCAGTCACAAAACATCTTAATTGACTATCACCTGAGTAACAAGAATAATAATAACTGCCTTAAAAGTTCCTCAGAAGAATAAGGAATACTAAGAATGCTAAAGATTTTTTTTTTAACAGATATGTTTTTGTAGAATTGTAATTACTGCAAATAAGCAGGATCTTGAAGTGTGCATTGTTAATTAAGAAAAATGAAAAGAGGAGGGAATGTTGAAGTAAAGCAATTATTAAGCGGAGTAATACTAGATTGCAAAAAAAAAAAAAATCAAACCAAAGATAATCTAAGTGGAAATGTAATGATGTAAAAAGATTTAAAAAGCAAAAATGTGGAGTTTTCTTGTCCTTCATGTTCCTAAATCTTATCGGATAAACACTGATATTGATGCAGACTATGTTTTTAGGAATAACTGCTTGTGGTAGTCACAGAAACTTTTTACTGGAGACTGATTTTCAGTCAGTATTGCACAGATCAACTTTTATTTATCTCCTGTGTATATTGCCTGTGTACAACACGACAAAAGTTCAAATACAGGCACGTTGTCAACTAAGAAAACCTCAATGAACCACAGAGAACCCTAAAAATATAATGCTTGTGTCCACTACATTAGATCTGTAGTGGCATATATTTGGTTCGGTTAACAACTGTATGATGATGAGACATAGCTTAATTATTTTTTTTTAGGGTTTATGTCCTCATAAATCACTTCCTTAAGGGTCACTCCCCTTATCCAAAGGCTTACCCTTTGGGAATATCAGGGAAATAAAATAGAAACATAATTTCCAAACTGATAATCTTGTTGGCTTCACTAATAAACTTGTATTTAAGAATTTTACAGGGGCCGTCAAGAGTTGCCCCAAGTGGATGGCCATCTTCCCTATTACATTTTCGCTAGTGAAGAAGGCCTGAAGTTCCTGAGATATGCAAGACAATGTAAGCTAAGTTAAGAGGGTTTTGGAGACTGCAGAGAGCAAGAGAGATACTTACATATTCTTTTTCTAAACTGAATAATAATTATTGAGCTTAATTAAATCATTTTTGCTTCTTTAGCTGCCTTGTACACCTAAAATTTAGAGACACTAGTACAGGCTTGGATTTTAAAAAGGAAAAATACTATAGGAAATCATTAAGAAAGAGTGAATATATAGAGTTCATAGCACCCTACATACTGAAAATAAAATATTCTACAGCTGTATTTACTGTGAACTGTACAATCATGCCTAAAACAAATTTAAAAGTCATTAGATTTTACAAGATCAAGATTTTAAAGGACAGGGTAAGGAAATATTCTGATTAGGCTTTTTATTCCTTGGTAACTTTTCACTCTCTGCCTACCTCCTAAAGAGATACCAGCCCATTTTCCTTGTTGTTCTCAAGCATTTCAGATCATTTCCTCAGGATAATCTGTTTATAGAAATAAGCATAACCAGTAGGTTACAAAAATGATCATATATCTTCAGAGGAACAATAACACTATTGAAACAGGAAACCTTTGGAAATTAAAAAAAAAAAGTAAAATTAATAAGGTTTTTCTTAAAAACTTATGAAACAGAAAAAACTCCATTTTATCTATTCTAATGATCTCTTTGTAAACACATTATGACCAGAAGAAAGGACAAGTCTTGCGTAACTTATTCTTAATTAATAGATCAACCATTATGACAGAAGTTTCCGGGTGTGGTATTGAAAGAAAACTGGCAAAAATCTTCAGATGTAAAATATTTTCATTTTTGTTTTGATTTTTACCTTAAATCTGCAAAACAGGACCGTTAACAAATATCAGCCTCCAGATTTCCTCTGACACATGCCTCTGTTAGCTATTCTTCCTGGCACTATTGTTTTAGTAGCAGTCTTTATGATTTATTTACAGTTTATTAGATGTATCTCCATAATGCAGGTAGGGGAAAGAAGAGCAGGAGCAGAATTGTGTTGACATACTGTATTTTAGGAAACTAATAAAATATATTAAACAGAAAAAGATCTATGGTTTATGCTCTGTTGCCTAGATCCTTTAAAAATTACAGTTTACACAGCTTATGATCCTGCTCATTTGGTTATTCCCAGTCATACTTTTCAAGATTAGCCTGAAGCATTAGCTTAAACATCTTAATTTGTGGCAAAATGTTATTCAGCAATCTCTTAGTGAAGGACACCAGGGAAAATCAGTGCTCAGTAGAGATGTATGTTCACTGTCAACAGGGAACAGATACTTGTGATATTGCTTGTCCAATGCCTCAGCCCATTCACAATATCAATACAGATATGATGTATTCAACACCAAAATGTCTAAGAAAACACATGGAAGCTGTAGGAAATATCAGTCTAAGCTGTTTGACCTTCATCCCAAGCTTATGTTTTAAAAATTCCCAAATTTTTACCAGCTTGCAAGTACAACTGATGCTTTTAAAACATTCTATTATTCTCATTCCCTTTTCACTCTCCAAAGCCATCTCAGTCATGCCAGGTTGCAGGCTATTTAAGTATATCCCAAAGCATACTTATACACTCAGTTTCATACATTTCTTCAATGTGCAGTTTCAAACTGAATCTGTTTGGTTACCTATGGCAGGATTCATTTAATTTGTCCTTGAATTGCATCCACCATGTAAACATTTATGTCTAAGCTGGTCACTTTTTTCTTTAGTGGGAAGAAATAGACATTTTAAAGGCATGAGTCTTCAGACCTTTTTTCAGGAGGAAATCTTGGATATAATGAGTTATGCTCTAAACTTGCTTAGTTTCCTCCAATGAGATAAAAGATATCCTGACAAGTAGCCCAGATGCAAAGGTACTCTGCAGATGAACACAGTGATGAGGTAAATTGCACTCTCAATGGCTGTATCACTTGCTGAAAATTATTAATTTCAAGAGGTTCTAAGTAGTAAGGTCTGATATATCGCTATGTTCACTTTAAAAAGTACCCTAAATTCTCTGTCATCCAGTAGAAAGGAAATAGTATTTGCAGTCAATTTTGTAATATATACAGATATTACTTTAGGGGCAGTATTGATATTATAGCCATGTAAGGTATGATAAAAAAGACAAGTGGAAAAGAATTACTATGACGAGGTCCACTGCCTGACCAGTGTAAAACCGTCTTGAAAGTTACATCTTCTGATTCATCATCCTTTTAGTAGTCCCCAGTGAATTCATTTTCAGTATTTCCCTTGGGAGAAAAATCCAGCTGAGAAAACCAGGAGGCAACATTGACAGACAGGTGGCATAAGTACCATGAGGGTAAAAACTACTCAGTATAGACAAAACTCCTAGATTAGGAGTTTAGGCACTAATTTCACAGAAAATTAGGAGTTAGTTGAGATTTAAGGTAGAAGCAGAGCTAAAACAGAATAAATCACTGAATTTTGAGAAGTCAACAAAACAAATACTGATTTGACCCAGACTAAGTATGACAAACTGAGGTGAAAGGAGATTTCTTCATAAGTGAAGTTCAAAGCAACATGGCATGTCGACATCCAGGTTTGTCATCCACACCTTTTGGTTTCCATTAGCACAATATGAATAGATGTTTTCCCAAAGAAACACCTTGGAAAGGAAAGCTTTATGAGATCACTTGTAACAGGTCTTGAAGCACTCTTTATAGTGACATCTCCACAGACTGTCATTCATAACTGTTTCTGAAGTAGAAAACTGCTGCCAGTGGGAGGCTTTTCATACTGTTTGTGTTAATCCATATCTCCTGTATGATGAAGCAACAACAAAACCGAGATATGAAACGTGTGTTCATATACTCCTTTCGCCCCTGCGTCATTACGTGTTTTTTTCCTCCTTAGCCAATGGAACTTCTGGTAGCAGTCATAAGGTTTTAAGAGCTTTTGTCAGCCAGAAAAAATAATGGACAGCAGAATAATAATTAGACTTCATTTCTACTTTCTCTTTAGATATGCAAAAGTGAGTTTATTATCATAAGGTCATAATATCATAGTATTAGAGAATGGTTGAGGTTGGACGTGAGCTCTGGAGGTCACCTGGTTCATTCCCTCTGCTCAAGCAGGGTCACCTACAGCCAGTTGCCCAGGACCATGTCTGGACAGCTTTTGAATATCTCCAGGATGGAGACTCCACAACTTCCCTGGGCAACCTGTGCCAGTGCTCTGTCACCCTCACAGTGAAAAAGTGTTTCCTGATGCTCAGAGGGAACCTGCCCATTGCCTCTGGTCCTGTCACCGGGCACTGCTGAAAAGAACCTGGCTGAATCCTTTTTTCACTCTTCCTTCAGGTATTTATATACATTGATAGGATCCCCCCTGAGCCTTCTTTTTAGGCTAAATAGTCCCAGCTCTCTTAGCCGTTCCTCATATTTGAGCTGCTTCTTAACGGCCCTTCACTGGACCCTCTCCAGTATGTTCATGTCTCTTTTGCACTGAGGAACCCAGAACTGGACACAGTACTCCAAGTGTGGCCTCAGCAGTGCTGAATAGAGGAGAAGGATCACCTCCCTCGACCCGATGGCAACATTTCTCCTTAAGCAGCCCAGCAAAGACACTGTTATCCTTCTTTGCCACAAGGACATGTTGCTGGCTTGTGTCCACCGGGACCGCCAACACTTTTTCTACAAAGCTGATAACATGATAAATTAGATTTTTGATAAATTAACATGTATAATGATGGGGAAGTATTGACAAATGGTGACAATATGCTTTGGAAATTAATTCCTTTATACCTTCTTTCTCTTGGTGAGACTAGTCCAGAATGCATTTATGTGTGTAAATGTGGAATGCTACTCTGAATCATGCCATAAAGGATCTTTTCCTTCTCCATGGATTTTGGTGAGAATTTTTGCTGATTAGCTTCTCAAGGCCTATGGGCCTGGTTTTAGAGATGAATTCAGTTGCACCTCAGTATGTTCCTGCTGTTGGCCTGTACTGGACTACATATAGAGCTACTGAAAAATTGACAACAGAGAAAAGGCTTTCAAGAAATTGTTTGACCTTCTCTTTTCGTTCTAGCTGGCTTTTTGATTCTACTGCTTTTAGCAAAACAATAAAAGCCTCTATTAGCCTTAAAGAACAGTCTCCACTAGACTTAGTTAAGATGTGAGTCTGTATTTCAGAAACATTTCCAGATGTTTAGAGAATTCCATTTTACTGACTTAGACCAGGAGGTAACTTCTAAGTCTTTCTCTGCACAGTACTTGTTCAGGTGAAACACAGAAATAGTTTGTTTAAAGCAAACGATTCCACACACTATGCAAGGTGAACATGCTGTATATCAGAACTCAACTTTCAGTAAAAATATTTTTCCTTATCTTAACTTAGCTTACTTCATCTTTTAAGACTGCAGGCAGTCCCTAGAGTATTGTCCTTCATAGGACCCTGCAAAGTAATGGTGTTGACCATTAGTTTTTCCAACCATTTACTGCTTTCATTGGTGAAAAAAATGGGCAGTGGTCTTTAGAGCTTCAGATGGTGTCCACCTATGAAGAAACACACAGAAACTAGCCAGGACCATGATACCATTAAGTTTTTGCAGTAAGAAGAGTTAAATAACAGACCCAAATGAAAACCAAAAAGGGCATGCAGGGTGGCTGCATGTGACTGAGAGCAATATGAAACAAAAAGAAATAATTAAGCTGTAAAAAGGAAGAAGGGAAGAACCATGTTTAGTAGGTGGTAAACCTGTAACGTTGTGTGGGGAAGGTCAAGGGAAAAGACATGCCGAGTAAACAGGAACCAGGATGTCAGTAGTTTGGGGAACAAGGGGTTAGAAGATGGTGCAGTGAAGTGAGAAAACAATGGGATCTGTGAATCCAGTTATCTAATCTGCAAACAACGTGAGAGTAAGCAACGCAGAACAAAAGGCAGATGAAGCGGCACCTCCTTTATCCTGTTGCCAAATGTTGAGCGAGCAGTGAAAAGATACGAGAATTAACCTTGTAAACTGACTATATAAGTGTGTATCTGCTAAGAATAAAGCGATTCTTGCTCTTCATTGCTTGAGTCCATGCCTTCACATGCCACAACGTTGTCTATGCTGTATAATGCATGCCACTCTAGAGAGAAATATGAAAATACTTGCGTGTCAAAACAGCCACACCATACATATAATTGAATGTCAGGTCCCGGAAGCAGTAGTGGTGGGTCATTCCATGCAAACTGATTAGCACTGCTTTCCTACAAGCTAATTAGCATACATGAGCTCAGGAGTTCATATGTTGCTGTGGTACCGCAATGCCTGTATAGTTATTTTGTTTCCAAACCTACAGCTAATCCATTCAGACCCAGCTCGAGTATCACTGCAGAGCCCTGTAACTATCTCCAGAGCCTTTTTAGCTGGTTACATACCAGAGAAAAAAAGAGATCTCTGAACAAGTCCGTGGTTTCAAAAGTCACGTTAAAGGAGTAAGGGCTAAGCTAAGCTGTGCAAGGATGAGCAGACGGAAAGAGCAGAAGCCGGCGAAGTCTCTTGAGAACTACGTCAGATTTTTCTCCACAACAAATGATCGTCTTACGTTTCTTGGTCTTTTAATGCAATTTAACAGCCTTTGATGTGTTTAACAGGTTTGTCTTCTAACCCTTCATGGAACTTTGCCTATAAGTATTTATAATTGTTTGCACACGTTAAAAGCAAGAAAAATGCTGTGGGAGGATGCATTGTTTACTTTATCAGATATATGTTTTATAATTATAATTTTATAATTGTGAACCATTAATAACTACTAAATGCATTTATATTTAAATACAATATATTATAAAGTCTTCCCCAGTGAGAAAAATCGTTCTTCAAAGCAAGAAAGTGGCATAATCTGCAAAATTTGTAAAAATATTTTATCCAAAAAGAGAAAAACTGCAGGAATGCTATTAGCATCTCAGTATGATGCCCATTATACTAATATGTGCATCATTCAGAAAGCGTAAATAAAGGAAAAAATTACTTTCCATAGATTGGACAGCCTAAGTACACACAGAGCATGTAAGTAATTCAAAGATGGGAGGGTATATTTATTAAGGTTTGTTTTTTTTTCACTCTAATAATCAAGATTATGCTTATTTAGGGTTATTGGATGAAGAATTAATTTTTAGATATTTTGTCTTATACATTTAGAGGCATTAACATTCAGAAACTGTTCTAAATGTGTTACATTAGGTAAATAAGTTGATAGTGGAAAAAATCTTCAGTTGATATAAAGAATAACCAATTTTAAAAAGTCAAAACATAGTGAAATATGCTTGAAGCAGGAGTCATTTAATACAATGCACCTCTCTCACTTTTCAATATTTTTTCTACAAATAAAAAAGTATTTTTTCCAACTGCATCACTTGAACAAAAGAAATTAAATGGTTTTGGCTATTTTGATGAAAGCAGAAAATAAAATCCTATCTAAAGCCTCTGAATATGTGCATGCAGTTCAATAACCTATATAGCTCTTAAATAAAAATCCGTTTGAACATCTATCAATCCCAAGCATACATAGAGATGATCACCTGTAGATTTAGCACTAATATGTGGTGCAGGAGCTTCCAGATAAAATGTGATGCCATCCCTCTGCAATTCCCAGAGATAGAAATTTTAAGTAGACAAATCTAGAAAGAAATTCACTGCTGAAATTAGTAATGAAAATTTTGAAAGCTATAAACACAAAATGGTTCAAACGAGTTAACTGTGTAGACAAAAGATGCAGTCTAAAGGTGTGCTGAAAAATCAAACCTACACTGAGGTAACAAGAAGTGAAGAGAAAAAATCACTGATGTATTCCTGTCTTCCAGAAACACCACCCACTGAGAAACACTACCCACCAATATGAAGAAGGCTACCTCTTAAAGAAACCTAAGATGGGGCCACAAAATGAACAGTAGAGAGAGGATTAAGCTAGAATTCCTCTTAAACTAAATAAGCCCATTCAGGTTCAAACAGCAAATTCATAACCACACCCTTCATAAATACGGACAGATGTCTTAATACACTTTACTGGAATCTCACTGCAGAAGTTACACTAATACACAAAAGCAAGGACTGGATCACCAGGGGGCTTCTTACCCTGCAGCCAAGCTGCTATTTTAGTGCTACGTCTTAGAGTTTAAAGCTCAGTATGAAAAACTTGCTATTGCTAAGCTGCAAGAGAAGTACCTAGGTAGTCATGAGGGAAAAGGAATTACTGTGATCCAAGTAATTCATAGTCCCAGTTCTCTTTACCTCAGTCTTAAGCCCCATATGTAATTGGTATCCTTAAAGAAACATCTGTTCTTTCTCTCTTCCGCAGTGTTGATTAAATACAGACTGAAAGCAATACACAGTAAACAACATTCCTAATCAGAAGGCATTATCCATCAGCTAAATATCATCATACCATCATCAGGCTTTGTTCAGAGACTATTTCCCTGTTTGAGATCCATGTAGTGATAATGCAGAGTTAATTTTGTGTATATTTTTAGTCTTACTCCTCAAAATCTTTTGTGATAGTCTCTAGCTGCATTTCTTTTTTCCTTCTTTGCCTCTACACTGACAATGACAGCATTGTTATTGCTTTAATGCATTAGGAACAAAACTTTGGGTTTTTTGGATGTTGGGCTTTTTTTCCTCTTCAAAATCTTATATTTAGGAGTACAGTGCACAAAATCTTCCAAAAAAACACAACAAACAATAGGCAAGATAAACCCCAAGCATTTTGACAAAGCTGTGTGTGTATTTCTGATTAAGACTGCAGGAGAGATACCAAAAAGGTGCTCTCTTATCAGTTATACAACTTCCTATTTTCTTTATCAGACATTATAAAGGGCACACTAGGTACTTCCCACAGTGGATTAAGTCACCAAACACAAAACAAAGCTGTAATCGTCTCCAGGATGTCAGGGTGCTGAGGCATACTTGCATTAATATCCATTAATATCCATGTTTTCTGTAAAGTGCTACTAAAATATTAAGTTCCTGTATCTTCACCATATTGGCTCCTGCTTCACTAAACATGATACATTAAATTTGACTGAATGTCCCAGTAACTGGGACTAGCTCAGGCATATAGAATCATAGAATCATAGAATCATTAAGGTTGGAAAAGACCTCTAAGATCATCAAGTCCAACCATCAACTAACACCATCATGACTCCTAAACTAGGCCCTGGAGTGCCACGTCTACACCTTTTTTGAACGCCAGATCCAAGGATGCTAAAGGAGCTGGTTTATGTCAGCAAGGGAAATTCTGATTAGATATAAGGAAGAAAAATGTCACCATGTGAATGTTATAAACCAGGAACAGGTTTCCCAGGGAAGCTGTGGAATCTCCATCCTTGGAGATGCACAGAACTTGACTGGACATGACCTTGAGGAGCCTGCTCTAATGTCAAAGCTGACCCTGCTCTGAGAGGGGAGTTGTACCAGACAGCCTCCCAAGGTTCCCTCCAACCCAAATGTTTCTGTGATTCTAAAATGTTTCCACCACATCTATTAGCCTTGTCACCTCCCTGTGCACAAAACTTTGGAGTTTTGCAAAAAAAATGAGATGGTTCAAGAGACCAGATTTGGTTACAGGACAGGACCACGTGGCAGGGATGCTTGGTTCCATCTACTTGGATTCCACCCATGGGGCCTTGTAGTCCTCCATCCTCCTCCTCCTCCTCCTCTCTCTTTGTTCAGTGCCTATATGGATTAATCAAACCAAATCAGAGAGTCATCACAATTCCTGTAAACTCACTTTGGAATTCCTTGCTCATTCTATTCTCTACATCAAGGTTTGTCTCACTCATGCTGTAAAACATAACTGAGCAGAACAAAACCTTTTTCTAAATTTGTGTTTAATGTAAATAATTTAAAAATTTAGTCTTCCAAATAATTTGTGTATAATTGCTTTAAGCTATTTCATTTTTAATTTAAAATTTTTATATAGATATTAAAACAAAAAAGGAATTTCTATGAAAAACTTCAGCATACAGTTTACTAATAGCCTGTAAGTATCATCAATTACAATTTTGTTATCCCTACCAACAATCTCTTAACTGTAAAGTGTTATTTTTAGACTTTTGTATCATTACAGAAAGTAACACACAATTATATAATAATTTGCGGAATTGCGAACAAACATTACTCTGAGAATTTTATCTTCTCTTCCATAATAAACTGATCTCAAGAAAATGGAAAACCATTTTGTAAGGTAATGCTTAGTGTGTCATTTAGGCAAGTGATTATCTAATATCATATATCTTTCATGAACTTATAAACCAGTGTGAAATTATGACATACAATTATAAAAGAAGTTTGTATGCAAATACATTTATTGTGCTTACCTTTTTATCCTGTCTCTGCACAACAAAAGCTGCCATTTTTGACACAGCCAGGAAATCGCATTAGCTCTGGGAGTTCATATTTAAATATGCTCTTCACATCTACTGAGGGAAAAATGCTCAGATTTCAAATATTTTTGATGGAATACTCCATAAGTGAAGCACGCACTCCCTGAGGGATTATGCCACTATTTCCATTTAATTAAATTGATTAAATTAAAGTAAATGGTGGTCTAATCTCAAAAGGAAAATATAATTCATTTATGAAAAATGTTGTCATTCATTCTGCTATATTACATGTATAGCACATAGTGTCTTAAAGATGAGATTCCAGCTTTTCTAACAAGTTATTTGTTATACAAGATTTAAGGTGATCTTGAACATTTGAAAAAACTTCAGTATGTCTGAATGTATTACCTTAAAAACACCAGAGTCTCATGCTCCTACCCTCTAGTTATAGCTCTAGGTAAGAGTTGAAGCTGGGATAGTGGGCGTGTAAAGTTGTCTTTCAAAAATGTTACAATTCTGTATAGTTGCTGTGTATGTGTTTAGCTAAGGAAAAAACTGTTGTCAGAGTTCCTCTGCTATCCCCATGACCAACAAGAATCTTATCTGAGGAATTAGTACAGCATCCCTCAAGGGATATGATGTAAACAAACTCAGTATGATACGTCTAGGTCACACACTAGGATAAAAGAAAAATATTTGAAGACAACCGGTCTAGATCCTGTAGTCCGTGTATATTTTCCTCTGTTTTGGAAAGGCTTGGTTTGCCTGTATTTCATGCAATACTCCCTTTGAAATAGCTACACGCCCAGGAACTTTTTTTATTTTAATGGTACTGCTCATTAAGTTTCTTTTCTTCTCTTGGAGGATTACTAAAAAAAAAAAAAAAAATCAAAGAAAGACGTACTCAAGATTGTTGATCTGCTTGAGAGTAGGAAGGGTCTACAGATGGATCTGGACAGGTTGGATCGATGGACCGAGGACAATTGGATGAGGTTCAACAAGGGTAAGTGCCAGGTCCTGCACTTGGGTCACAACAACCCCATGCAACGCTACAGGCTTGGGGAAGAGTGGCTGGAGAGCTGCCCGGCAGAAAAGGACCTGGGGGTGCTGGTCGACAGCTGGCTGAACATGAGCCGGCAGTGTGCCCAGGTGGCCAAGAAGGCCAACAGCATCCTGGCCTGCATCAGGAATAGTGTGACCAGCAAGAGTAAGGAAGTGATCGTGCCCCTGTCCTCGGCACTGGTGAGGCCGCACCTCGAGTACTGTGTTCAGTTTTGGGCCCCTCTGTACAAGAAGGACACTGAGTTGCTGGAGCATGTCCAGAGAAGGGCAACAAAGCTGCTGAAGGGTCTAGAAAACAAGTCTTATGAGGAGCGGCTGAGGGAACTGGGGTTGTTTAGTCTGGAGAAAAGGAGGCTGAGGGGAGACCTTATCGCTCTCTACAACTACCTGAAAGGAGGATGTAGTGAGGTGGGTGTTGGTCTCTTCTTGCAAGTAACAAGGGATAGGATGAGAGGAAATGGCCTCAAGTTGCATCAGGGGAGGTTTAGATTGGATACTAGTAAAAATTTCTTCATCGAAAGAGTGGTTAGGCATTGGAACAGGCTCCCCAGAGAAGTGGTTGAGTCACCATCCCTGGAGGTATTTAAAAGACGTGCATATGTCGTGCTTAGGGACATGGTTTAGTGGTGGACTTGGCAGTGTTAGGTTAATGGTTGGACTTGATGATCTTAGAGGTCTTTTCCGACCTAAACAATTCTATGATTCAATGATTCTAAGAAATTTTGAAAAGAAAACTTTATTAATGGATTTCTGTGCTCTCACAGTCTGTACGTAACACTGTGAGTCTCTTCAGCACCCTATCCACTGTAAAGGCTGTTAGCAGACTTCATGGTGAGGAAGACTATCACCTTAATTCTTCAGTTGCAGGCTTCGGCTGTACATACAAAAAAAAATTCAAGGTGACTTTATCAGTTTGCCTTTGCAACATCAACAATTAACAATCAACAATGAATAATAATAATAAAAAGCATGTCTTGCATTGAAAACTAATGTGCATATTTGTGAAGAAAAGAAAAAAGAAAAAAGAGTTATCTTAAAGGGAAAAGTTTTCTTTAAAAACAGTTTTAAAATAAGATTACAGTTAGAATATATCTTAAAGAGCATCTGAAAATCAGTATGTACATTTTCCCTTGAAAAATAAATCCTAGTTGATAGAGCATTCTTCATACATTCTTTCAAGCAATACATTAGAAAATATTGATTTATAATATTATTAAATTGGAGGTAAATCAAATAATATGACTGCGTGTTAAAAATAAATGTTTATAGATTTGTGTAGGCTGGGACTTTGGTTTTTTTCCTGTCCAAAATTTTATACCAAAATAAAATGCTGTATTTAGCATTGATGCGACCTCACCTCGAGTATCGTGTGCAATTCTGGGCCCCACAATTTAAGCAGGATGTTAAGGTACTTGAATGCATCTAGAGGAGGGCAACAAAGCTGGTGAAAGGGCTGGAAGGCATGTCCTATGAGGCGCTGCTGAGGACTCTGAGTTTGTCTGGTTTGGAGAAAAGGAGGCTGAGGGGTGATTTCATTGCTCTCTAAAGCTTCCTGAGATGGGGAAGTGGAGAGAGAGGTGCTGATCTCTTCTCCTGGGTATCCAGTGATAGGATGCATGGGAATGGTTCAAAGTAGCACCAGGGGAGATTCAGAGCTGACATGAAGAAACTTTTGTTTACCAAGAGGGTGGTCAAACACTGGAACAGGCTTCCTAGAGAGGTGGTTGATGCCCCATTACTGTCAGTGTTTAAGAGGCATATGGACAATGCCCTTGATAACATGCTTTAACTTTTGGTCAGCCCTGAATTGGTCAGGCAGTTGGACTAGTGGTCTTTGTAGGTCCCTTCCAATTGAAAATATTCTATTCTTTTCTGTTCTGTTCTATTTTAAATATTGAGTATTGCTTTCAGATGTCAACAGTGAACTTTCCACTGATTTCATCAGGAGTTTGGTCAAAGTACAATGACTTTATTTCATAAACCATGTAGAAGGGTTGAAGAAAGTGACTAAAACTCTCATAAGTCTTTTTTTTTGTTTATTTTGTAATTCTGTTCTGTTTTAATTTGAAATAATAAGAAAAAATCCCCTTTCTTCATATATCTTATATATAGCAAAAAAAATATATGAAGAAAAACCAGAAGTGTGAAAAGAGGTAAAGAAAATAGTACTTATAAAGCAAACTTCCCACACGAAAAAACTTTGATGTAGTTGAACACATGACTTAAAACTTCATGAAAAAAATATGTCACAAAGAAATCTAAGGAAATTCAGACACAAAAGATAAGACATTAAACAGCAGAATGATCGCTGACTAGAGCTAGGAGTTTGTTTCCATAACACTTCTCTTCCTGAATATACAAATCTTTCAGGCAGGAGCAAACAAAGAAAAGCTCTTCCAGTTGCTGAATTATGACATATGTAAGAAGGAAAGAAAAAGGTGAGGAAAGAAAGAAAAAAAGGGTTTTTCTCTGTTTTTTTCACCTGTGCTACAGAGGATACAATCTTCAGCAACCCTCTATGAACATGTATTTTAAGCTATTTTTGTTGATCTGAAATGACCTTTGGCTGCCATGCTTTCTGCTCCTCCTAGAAGACAAACAACTCCCCTTATTTTAATGTACCTCCAGGAGTAAGGCTGATTCCAAAGATGACTGATTTTGAACTGTTTAAAAGGAAATGAAAAAAGATCATGAAAAATAGTTATTGAACAATAAAAGTAAAAAATGACACAAAACTGCAATTTAACAATTTCTTTCCCATATTAACACATAATCATACAGGTGACAAGCTTGATTTCTGGCACATATTTCAAGATGTGGACATCTGGAGTTCAACAGTTATTTGACTGTATTTTTGAATGGCAATCTACATTTTGAAACCAAATTAACAATTTCAAGCTTACTTGAAATAGGTCCAGAGCTGTAAATTTTTAGTATCAACCGTTGATCCTACACTGATATCTAGAAGAATAAACTTTGCTAAGCTAGAGATGTATAAGATATATTCTCCACTCAGTGCTTCCTCTAGGATCCCTAATATTCAATAAACTGAGCTGAAGAGCTGTCAATGTTTTGTTTCTCATTTGGCCCTCTTTTAGAGCATGTTCATTTTTTCTCCATTAAATTATTCAGAAAAACATAAAGGATATGATCTAAGAGGTATGTGATACAACAATGTATGATTGAAGGATCTCCAAACCTAAAATCTCTAAGTCTAGAGTTCAGAAGTATTTTTTGAATGATTAATTTGACTTGGATCATTCCAGGCTGAAGGAGCTGGGCCTCTCCAGCCTTGAGAGGAGAAAGCTCAGGCAGACTTTATCACTGTCTACAACTGCTTGACAAGAGAATACAGAGAAGATGGACCCAGATCCTCTTAAGAGGTGCACAGCAATAGGATGAGAGGCAACAAACATGAGCTGGAATATGGGAAATTATGATTAGATACAAGGAATAAACATTTTCTATCATGAGGTAAAAACATTCATAGAAAAGTGTTTCCTTCAAGAAAAAATATGGGGGAGGGGAGGTTTGAAATAAATAAAATAATTGCTTTTCATTTAAACAGAAAATTTTTACACGCCTTACATTTTCATAGCAAGTGTGACCTTTTTTTTTTTTTTTTTGATCTACTACTGTGCATAAAAGTGACTGGTCTGATTTAAAATTCACTTAACATACCTTTTGGACTCCTGACAACTGATGCACATACAATATTAGATAAAAATCTGGAAAAGTAGCAGGCTTGTACTCACATAATNAGAGGGGAACAGATTTATTGGGTCACAGATCCTGAAAGGTTGTCCTACTCAGGACACGATCAGAGTAAACATTATCTCAGCTTCCCTGCAATACCAGTAAATCTGTAAACTACCCAAAGAGTGCAAGTAACTTTACTGGGCGATTACCATGTTCTCTAGTGGATGACCACTAAACAGAGTGTTGTGTAAATATATAACACATTTTCTGAATGTAAAAGCTAGTCTCCTATCCATTTTCCTTCTCCTCCTCCTGTGAGACTGTTGATTACTTAAACTCATAAACAAGTTTAGGTTTATTTTTATTTTACATTTTTAGACCCAAACATGGCTGAGGCTATATTGGAGTTCGTTTTGTGAAACTTCAGTAATATTTGGAAGGAAAGATTTCCTCAGTAAACTATTAATATTCCCATTATCATAACAGGGAAAAAAAATAAAAGAGGATAGAAGCTACAAAAATTTATGAAAGAATGGAAAGAGGCCCAGGAATTTACCAAGTATAAGTTACCTTTTCAACTAGGATAACAAGAAATATGTGTTTATCAAGACACTTATCTTTATATGTAATGATAGCACAGGCTAACATGCACACATAAAGGAGTCAGGTTTCATCATTTAATAGGAGAATATTGTGTACTGAGAAAGGGAAAAGTTTGAGACGAAAATGTATTAGTTGGGCAGAATAAGTATATTCCATTTATAGGGAGTTGTAGAATAAACATTTCCAGCCCTGTAGAGGTGATTTTGTAGAGCGGTTGGAAGGTCTTTTGAGAAGAGTGCCTGAAACGCTTAGATGCTTCTTTTCTTAGAAAGCTTCAAACTTCAACAAACAGAAAACACAATAATTTAAAATGTGTTTATGGTTGTCTGCATGTCTATTGCCTAATTCATATCCATGAAATTTCTGAATGAAGTGAACATCAGTTATCCTTCTTCTAAAATTATAACTACAGTAACTGAAATCTCAAACAAGAAGATTTTCACTTTGCTTTTACAGGATGAAAGTGTAATATGATTTGAATCCCTCAAAAAACCCAATCTGTAAGCCTCTGAGCTGACCTTTAATTTTTTTAAGAGCATGATTTTGTGCATTTCTTCAATAAATTCATAATTTGCATAAATAATATAGACAGAGACACAAAACTTGTATCAATTGTCTGTGAGAGTTATGAAAGAGACCACTAAAATGCAAAGTTACAGAAAAAATCCTTCATTGCCTGTATTTTAAACAATAATGTTAGTTTGTACTGTGTGTTCTTCATGGTCCACTATGTCTGGACTACATTTTAAACAGAACTGCTTGTGTCATATCAAATGCTAGAATTGTTTCATAAAATGTGTTCTTCTATTTATAGCATTTTAAAAATACAAATGCAGACGTATATTGTTGTTTTACTCCTGATCACTTCTAACTTTATATGCTTAAGTTAAGTTATCAGTAGTTTATGGATAGGCACAGAAAAGCTATATAAAATCACTGCCCTAGATATATATACACACACACACAGAGAATATACGTATGCATATAAAATACTAAGGGAAAAAAAAAAAAAAACGTTCAAAAGCGTGTAATAGTCTCACTCTATGGTAATCAAATCATAGACACCTAAGGCTTTAAAGATTAAACTGGATTAAGCCAGGAAAACAAAGAGGCCCACCTTTGCTCTACAAATAGCAGAATAAAGACATATGCAAGGCAAATATATTTTGAAATTCAAGCTCAGACCCTACACAGTGACACAGGGAAGGATTGCAGCTTGCGTTATTGGTTCCTTTTCCATTAGAAAAGTTTTTTAAAAAATCAAGCAGAATATTTGTAGCTCTTTCCTCTCTCTACAATAAATTTTATCTCTCTGAGACAAGAAAAGACATGCTGGCTCTTTTGTGTTTTGAGTTTTAAGTTTGTGCCAGAAGTGCCAGTGGAATCAGCTTCCCCCATTAGAGAGAAAATACATTCTCTGAAGAGCTGAGCCTGTCAAAATAGATGGAAAAAAAATCTTTTGCTGTGTGTTCAAATAATAGATGCAGCATACATAAATAACAGTCAAGAACAGCCCCAACACTTCTTACATTTAAATTAAGTTTTCTAGTGACAGACTGGACTTCTGAAAAGTAATATGTCTTAGATTAGACAGAGGAAAAGCATTAAGATCTATAAATATTAGAATTCTTATTGATATGACAAGATGTTTTTTGTGCGGAATAATAAGGCAAATACTGACAGGAAAAAGGTCAATGAATATACTGAACTGCAGTTGCCATGGGAACCAGCGATGTCTTTTACTTATGATTAGATACTGAGATAAATCAGGTGCATGTTTGTATGTGTATACTTGTGGGAGGAAGGTGATTTATGTTGAAGAAATAAATTCCCGAGAGACAGACAAGAAAAATATGTTATTTCATACTCCATTTACAGACATGTTCTTATTCAGAATTGTCCACCCTCAAAACTGGGTCAGCAATTTAGCTGTTGCAATAAAATAGTTTTGGTTTGGGAAAATCAACAGCTTTTTTTCTCCAAAGTCAGATGACTCAGTAGACAAAAATTTCTTAGCAAATAAACTAACTTTAAAAAATGAAATGGCTCTATTTAAAAACTGCATCTACAAGTGCTTACTGAGGATTATTTATACACACCTGGCCTTATATGCCTTCAGGTCCTTAGCTATTGTATGTCAGCACAGATTCTTCGAACCTGTCCTAGATCTTGGAATACATATTTTATTCATAATATGACTACACAATAAAAAGTTAGAAACATGCTTTTATCAGTCTACTCCTCTGGTACACATTCTCAAAAACACTATACAAGCTCTGATAACTCATTATCTGATTAATTTGGCTGATAAAGCAAGGGACATTTTAGACCAACAGGATAAAAACCAGCAGCAGCACAAAACATGAATCCCATGACAAATATTTATCTAAAATAAGTAAGTATTTTATGTTAGAGTGCATGGCATACAGCTTCTTTCTTGTTGCTGTAAAAACACATTTTTGCTTAAAATCAGACAAGGAAAACATATTGTTAAGCTGTGGTCAAACTGTAAGTGACCTGGGTGTGTGACAGACCTCCCTCTTGTGAGGTAGCCTGTGCCTGCCCCGCTCTCACAGATTCTCTGCATCACGTTGCTGGCACAAGAGACTCACAGCTACCGTTAAAGGATTCATTTTATTATTTTTCCATTTTGCAGCTACCAGCATGCTCTTCATACTGAAAGTGGAGAAGCACAGACACTTTTTATTTCTTCAGTGCTGTGCCCCTGAAGAACTATGTCCTGCCAGGGGAATTTTCTACCAAATAGCTAATACTGTAACCACAGCAGGCTGCAAAGAGCCACCTTTATGGACTTTGACAGAGTAACATGAAATCTAAATTTGAAAATATTTCTTCAGTTCTGTTCCACAACAGAATTATATGTTATTTCATTAAAAGTGACATTTTTTTCTTGAAAAAATCATATCTAGTTTTGCATTTTACATTGGACGCTGCAACTTGTTTGCATATGTGCTCATTGTTGCTTATCTTTCAGGTCTGCAAGAATTTAAGAACGGCCCATTTAATGAATATATCATAGCAAGTAATTCTGCTATTGTCAATAATATTCTTCAGTGGTGAATTTCCCCGCCCACAGAACCACAGTGGTATGGAGTCTACTGAAAGGTGTAATACTGAAGTTGTAGAGCGCATTAAAAAGATTATTGTCGTATCTTCCCAATAACAGCTATATTATCGATTGCACTGTTGATCCTATTCTGCTGTTTCACTTTAGCAAGGTGATAAATCTCAGTTAGTAGTTATAAGAAACCTCAGAATCTTGAAATAGTTTTCAGTGTGTGGCTGGTTCTATCAGAGTCAGAATAAGAGTATTTCTTTATTGGAATATTTGTTATAGATCACCAATTTTATAAATTGAAAAAATAATCTATACTAAATGAGAGAAAAAGGTACTTGCAAAATAAGGTCACTTTCTAGGAGAGAACTTCTCTAGCTTTTTCATCAAATATAGCTTATTCAAAATCAAGATCACTGTGCCTTTGTATGCATTAAAAATAATCAATAAATCCTCCTACCTCTATAGGTACACCAGTGACAGATGATCTGATATGAAGTCAATTTTATCATCCAGTATTTTCTTTTTATCTTATTATTTCAAAGATGTTTTCATTACTTGTAACATCACTCTAATGCCCATATTTGCAGGTGACAGACAATTTCCATTATAGTTGTAACTTATGATGCCATTTTCTTT
>WAAD01016694.1:2120-94601 GCA_013389945.1 Fregata magnificens
CGATTCGTACCACGTATTAAAACCAAATAATTTCACTTTCACTAACATTCCTTACTCACTGACCCTCCTAATTTTTTTTTTCAAGGAGTTTAGATATTGCCACATTTAGTACTGCGCCACTAATGAACATAAATGCAGAGAAGACACTTGGATAACACAGCTCTAACTCAAATCAAGGCAAGGAACCTAAAAAGAAAATCTCAGTCTGAGCCTCTTTGTTCCTTAGTTCTTCACTGGCAAAAAGCATAATAGAACTTCCCCAACTCACAGGGGTGTTGTCAGAGTAAGTACTTTAAAGATTAAGAGTTGCTCAGACAGTACAGTAATGGAGGACAATAACTAAGACAGTATTTAATTTATTCAAAGCCCTACAAAAAGTGCATAGCTTCAGAAATCCTCCAATGCACATCTAAAATGCTAAAGTATTCTTAAATCATTCTAAATATATATTAAAAAGAAAGAAGGGGTTTGTGGCCAAGTGTAAAACAGCTTTATTCTTCAGAGAAAAAAATGGTACCTTTTATCACCCCTTTTTTTTTATTCTCCCACTTTTATCCCTGTGTTCATTTCCACTTTATATTGTAGTAGAAGTCAACAGTGTCAGTCAAAGCTTTGTGAATACATGTTTGTTCAGTAAACAAGTTAAATGTGTTTGCATAACTCTTACTAAAATAAGATTCAGCCTTTACTGAATGGCTACACATTGCCCATTCCTCTCTGCAGATATATATCAAAAATAGCAAGGATAAAATAAACACACAGACCACAAAAAGTTTCCAACCATGGATCTTATCACAAAGAGAAGAGCGAGCCAAGTTGTGCCAGGGAACGCAAGGAAAATGGTATAGCAAAGAATCACTGGAAAGGTCCAATACGTTTTCACGACAACTTTGCATGTACTAAATACGAGGACAAAGAGAATTATGATGTGAATGTTTCAAGACTAAGAAAGATATCAGAAAAAAATTTTGAACACCCATACCCTCCTACTGATTTAAATGGAACTGGTTATGAAATGAGATACTGAATAAGGTCAGTAAAATTACCTCAGATGTCTTAAATAAAGCCATATGCAAAAGTGTTGGGCAGCAGCCTAATTCTGTTTCTACTGAAAAAGTTAATCAAAGAATGCTACATTTTGCTTTGGTTTTCAGTTCCTCAGGCTATTACATTTTGATAGTTTTTGCTTTGCACAAACATTTGCAGCATTACAGAAAAAAACCTGCCTAAAACTGACACCTTCTAGCACATTCAATGACTAAAACCAATTCACCTCTACCCCTTGCCAGCACCCCCTCCCCCCCAAAAAAACCAGCTATGTAACTTTGAAGCCATGAGGAAAGCTGCTTAGCAAACAGTATTTTGAATGTATTTAACCTGCTTCTTGCCAAATCACATGGCAAGATACATTATCCTACAGAGCACCCAGAATAGACTTGCCCACCCACTACATTCTCAATACATAATACTCCAGACATGCAACACTAAGAAAACCCAAACCAACAACAACAAAAAAAACCCCACACGACACAAACACCCCACCACACCACAAAACACAACCACCAAAAAAACCCCCAACAACCAAAACAACAACAACAAAGAAAATCCCACCAAACAAACAAAAAAAAAAAAACCACCAAAAAATCCCACCCAACACCAAGACCCACACTTGTTTTTTGATTTTTAAAGACTCCAAAGGCACCAATGTTACACATAGGCTGGAACCGAACAACAGAACAACAGTCTGGAGCTATCCTTACACTTCTGGTCTGATCCACTGCTGCCCTAGTCTCAGCCACCTGCTGAATTCCTCCTAACCGCTCTCCTTTGGTGAGGGAAGAATGACATCATCTATCCTAGCTTTCAATTTGCTAGCCTTTCTTTCATTTAATGGCAATTTACTAAAGAAGAATGGGAAACACCTAGGAAATGAACCACCTCAGTTTACCTGTGCTTCTCTGAAGTCTTTCAAAATAACCTGTTATTGGTGCTTGTAGCTGTGACACGTGTATTTAGAGAGCAAAGCAAATGTACCAACAGAATCACAGAATCTGAGACAACTGATGCACGCACGCATACATTTACTGCGTTAATGATGTTTGACACTAGTGCCATCCCAACCGCCTAATTGCTGAAACTCAAAGCAAAGTTTCAAGGCTGGCTATTGCTCTAGCTTTCATTTAGAGACTTGGCTCAAGTGAAGATTGTTCCTGTGTTAGCAAGGGACAAACAGTTTTCTGACAGCTTGTGTATAAATATTCCTAGCTTAAAGGCAACTCTTTGAAGTTCATAATCTCTTCTCTCTTTCTTACTGTTTTTCAAGAAAGAACATGTGTGTAAATGCTTTATCATGGTGACTGTGTCTTAGCATTGTCTCTGATACTGTCTTGGTACGTGTTGTAAAGATAATAAAAATTCCAGCTGCTGGGAACCTGAACAAGTCCCCACATGCTTTTTTTTAGTTTATACCATCAGCTTTTTGCAAAGCGTTTACATGGAGCATTATTAGCATCACGGTTTCTGTTAACATTGCAGCAAGGGGTATTTCTTCCCCAGCATTCCCATGGAGAAAAGCTTTGCAGCCCAAAAGTAGAGTAGCAGTGTTCTTCCTTCACTTTTCCACCATCGGTTAAATCAGTAATGCTGTTTATTGTGCAAATTGGCTCAACATTCTCAATGGGCCTACTTGTAGAGTAGGGCACAAGCCTGGAAGAGTAAAAACCCCATCTCTTACATTCCAGTTACCACGACTGTGTCAGAAGGTTGCGATACTTGTACAAGGGAAATCATGCTTATACTTAGTCTCATTTACTGCATTTGCACTGTACTAAATGGAATTATATACATAATTATACACTACGTCAAAAATAACTGTAGCCAAGCAGAAGTACCTCTGTTCCAGCTCATCTTTCCTTGTGTTAGGAATAAGCACAAAAAAACACCGCATGAATGCAAGTTAAGAGCTTATTTACTCAAAATAATCAATTACAGTAATAATTAATAACTGACCAATTTTAATAATAATTACCTATGATTACTGCTGCTCAGAAAATAGTATTCCAAGTACATCTGGGGAAAAACACTGCACATCAACATAAGATACGCTTGTCACAACCTATTAAAACTCATGTCACAAGAATTCCTACTGCACCACAAACCAAACAAATTCCTTTCCAAAGAGTTCACCGCTTCTAAGATCTCGCCCAATATTCAAAGAGTTTCTGTCTACAGCTGACCGCTTTAAGCGGCAACAAAAGCACGACACAAACCTACCTTTACACAACTCCCAGAAACAGAGCCTTATGAAGTTCAGACTTCCACTTATTTTTCCCCTTGTAAGTGGGGAGACAACATTGCACTAGCTTCACCCTTGTAATTACTGCATATAGCATGGTGTTTAAATATATAAATTTTGTTGATAGATTGTTACTTCAATCAGTTGACTGGCTGATTTCCTATAATTACAATAGTTTGTCACTAAGTTGTTTTCTCTAATTTGTCACCTCAATTATATAAATTAAATTGATTTATAGAAGTGTGTTTATATAACTTACCTTCGATTAAGAATTTGCAAATGGAGCTCTCGGGAGGCTCTTCAGCTCTTTGACCGCACTGTACATTTTCCATTGAAAAGCATCCCCTGTCAGTCTGTGGGAGACAGACAGAAGAACACTGAGGACAACCTAAAGCAAATACTGCTTATACAAAGTTGTTCATTCTTTGATGCTTGGCATTTTGCCTAGCCTGTATTTTGGAACACATGGCCCCTCCTTAAAAAAAAGGTAAAGTAAGAGTAATTACCAGTTTTGTCTATGGCTAAGGGAAGGCATGGAGGTGAAGATATTTACATTTTATTTTCAGCTCTGCCACCAACTTGTCACGAGCCCCTGGGGGACTCATTTAGCCTTTTGGCATCTCAGTTAACTCAAGTGCAACATAATTAATTCAAATATCTAATTACACATTCACTTTCATCAGGGGACCACAAAGTGACTCCCAAATTATTATTATTATTATCAATAGTTCCAAATACCAGAGGTCACAGCAATGCTGTTAATCTACTCAAGGCCATAATTTTAAAATGCTTCACTATATAGATAATCTAAAACATAAGGCATGTTGGCTCAGCTGCTAAAATGCAAAAGCCACCCAGAGCCCAGTCCTCTCCTGTGACACACCTTCTGTCAACACCTACTGCAGGACAAGATGAGCATGAATTGTTACCACAGCCAAAGTGGAGCACCCTGCGCCAACTCCGCTCTAATAAAAATGAGTGGACTAGAGACAAGTCAGGAGAATCAAGATCTCGGGGGCAGCACTGAAATGCATCCAGATGTGATAACTGTTTACTTAAAATCTAAACCAAAGAGACTTCTCTTACTTCCAAACCCTTAGAATATAACCCCAAAAGTAAATATAAGAGAACATCTTAGGATTGTCCCAATTTTCCCTGCTCAATTTCCATATTTTCCTATCACAAAACATAATATTGCATATTATACTATTATTAAAACAATGGAAACTTATTCATTTGGGCCCCTCAGTACAAGAAGGACACTGAGGTGCTGGAGCGTGTCCAGAGAAGGGCAACGAGGCTGGTGAAGGGACTAGAAAACAAGTCTTATGAGGAGCGGCTGAGAGAACTGGGGCTGTTTAGTTTGGAGAAGAGGAGGCTGAGGGGAGACCTCATCGCTCTCTACAACTACCTGAAGGGAGGTTGTAGGGAAGCGGGTGCTGGACTCTTCTCCCAAGAAACTAGCGATAGGACGAGAGGAAATGGCTTCAAGTTGCGTCAGGGGAGGTTTAGATTGGACATTAGGAAGAATTTCTTTACTGAAAGAGTGGTTAGGCATTGGAACAGGCTGCCCAGAGAGGGGGTGGAGTCGTCAACCCTGGAGGCGTTCAAAAAAGGTGTAGACGTGGCACTCCAGGGCCTACTTTAGGAGTCATGGTGGTGTTAGTTGATGGTTGGACTTGATGATCTTAGAGGCCTTTTCCAACCTTAATGATTCTATGATTCTATGATTTTTAAAAATTCTTTAGGTTCATAGAAAATAGCATTCTGTTCTTCACAAATAAGACCTGTCAGGCAGAAAGTGCTTAGGAATCCTAAGCAAACAAACAATAAAAGAAGAAACAAAACCAAACCCAACTTTTCAAGCTTAACCTGTACCATACGATGAAACATGACCCAAAAGTAATTTAGAATTGAGAATGGCTTTCTGTCAAACGTAAGGTCAATCCTATAACCTGTAGCATTAATAACCTTGCATAGGCCTTTTTGCTGAAAAAAAAAAAAATGTCAAAAGAAAATGAAAAAGGATTTGCATAGACTAACAGAGTTACGTGGGCAAAAGTAATACGAAATGTAGAAGAACTGCGTGCCTTAAAACCTCAACCTTTAGCTCAACATGTTCTACCTTTTGTCTCCTCAGGGTCCTTAATAGTTCTGATAACAGTAGAAAGAAATTTTTAAGTTATTTGATCAATACCTTAAAACTGAAATACTACCTCAGAAATGGAGTCATCAGAAAGACCCACATAACCTCCAAGATGTGGATTCGATTTTATTATGCTCAGCATGTATCACCTGCCTAGAATAGCTCACTAATTGTCATGTTGCCCACTCGCATGTCATTTGGATGCCTGCCCCAGGGCATAGGTGCTGAAGAGGAAGATTTTCACTTACAGCATGTGGAATAACACAGTGACTGTCGGCTCATTAGCAATCAGTCACATCTCTGCAACGCCAGAGCGCACGTGTCATTGCCACACACTGCTTTACATTTCGGTGCATCCTTTTGCCTTGGATATCAAAAAGGTTCAATCAAGTGTTTTCATTACTCTCTGGTTATGCTTTTCAAGCTTCAGGACAGATACCTGGCCGACCAATTGCTGTACTTCCTCTGGTAATCCACCTAACCTCTCTGTTGGATTACATCTTTGCTGCATTTTATCTCTCAGTATGTTATTAAGAATAGTAAAAGGAAGTCTGGATTTTCTCCTCCCCACTGTTCTTCCCTTAAATAGCAAAACTATATTGTAAAAACCCCCTCTTGCCCAAACACACACATTCTTTGCTCTATTTACTTTAACGTGATTTCTCCTGTTTCTACAAGTTATGGCCACTTTTAACTACTCAGCCGGTCTGCGCGGGCTGTAACGAGAAAGGGCCAAACGCCATGTCAGTAAAACGCTATTCCTTTCCTTTACGGCCTGGCTCAACAAAACACAGCGAGGACTTCTCTCGAGACACAAACGTTTTGCTGTTTGTGAGTATTTAGGTTCTTGATAGCATAGACAAATAAAATTTTAAAGAGTTGAGCGCCTTAAGAACCTTCACATCCCGCTGAGACTTGTTTAGGAGCTTTTGAAAACTTTATCTTTGCACCTGCAAACAGTAAAATCTCACAGGGATATTTGGCACCACATTTTTTTCCATCTTCGGATCTAAGTCTAGTGTCACAGGCAAAACCTGTCTCAAGCCAGGGAATTTCACTTAATTTACGGCCAATTAGCATAAACTTTTAATTACTGGCTGGGGTATTGAGAAATAAAGGCAACCAAGAATTAAGCAAGCACTTAGAGAAAACACCTCAGCTTCACTCCCAACACCTGACCCTGTGTGCCTCCCTCCGGTATCTCCACTTCTGCCGCCTCCTCTCCCCCAGCATCACCTCGTCTGCCGCCTGCCCGGGCGCCTCCTCACCCGCCTGCCGTGGCACTGCGTCCATTTTGTCTGCTGCTGGGCCGGCTGGAACCGGCTGCGACCAGCTCAGGCCTCCCCACACAGGCCACCCCTGCGGCCCCCCGCGCTACACAAACCCCTGCTAATCGCACCCGGTACAGACTACCGACGGGCAATACTCCGCTCTCAGGCTTCAGGAAATACCGCCTGCAGGTTCCCTCTCCCCCGTTCAGGTGCTGCCACCAACTGTCCCGCAGAGGTCGAAGCAAAACCCGACGAAGGCCCCACACGGCGCGGCAGCTCGACAGCCAGGCTTTCTGCAAGAGCAGAAAGCAGCGGCTCCTCACAGAAAAAGAGAGATTTACCCTCACCAAATAGAAACCAGACAGCCGAGCGAAGCGAGAGCAGCCCGAGCCACTAGCCTTTACCACAGGGAAGGAGCCTGCCTCCCACACAGCTCCACAGGAGCTCCCTTCACAGGCACTACAACCAGCTCCAGCTGCAAGGCTTCCCAATTTTTAAGTCTGGTAACTTAACCCTTTATCTATTCTTCAGGTGAATAAGGCTCATTCACACATTAGATACACATGCTGTCAGGCATTACATCTAGCAGTGGATGCAAAAATCGCACTGCAGGTGGTCTGACACGCCAAAGCAACAGATCCACAGCAGAGGTGCTCTTGCCGTGTATTTGTAGATCTTGTCAAACATACCCCACGTTATCTCTTCTCCCCTTCCCAACTCATGAAGGCTTTGGAAAACAGTCAGGGGTTCCTTAATTAAGGATTTGTCTTGAGACACGGCTGCTTCTGAACACTGCACACTGCCTTGAAGCACCTGAATTATGGAGGCAAACATGTTCTGTGTCAGCTTCTCCGGGAGATAACAGCTTATATTCAAAAGCCTATGTTGCATACTCACACTTTCCCGACAGCTGGGGAAACCCACTTTGTTCATAAAACCAGGAAAATAATACAAAAACAACAGAGTAAGGTGTTTACAAGCCAATATCGGCTCTTTGAGGCGAGGGCGACCTGCAGGCACCGTGGTCTGGCAAAGAGGACACCAGCATGGAAAGTGTTATTCCTGCACAGTCAGCAGGGGGGAAAAAACCCCAAGCAAAAATAATCTCTGTGAGGGAGCTTCTGAAAAAGAGCAGGGTCCTGTGCATGAAAGGTCCTCTGGGGCGGTGCTGTGGCTGCAGAGGGAAGGCGGAGCACTAATGCAGGAGGAAACAAGACATCACCAAGGGAGGGATTTAAGAGATACTAAGGCTGGTTTTGGTTAAAAGCAAAACCTTTGGTTTCCTTTAAAACTAAAGCATCCTTGAAGGCAGAGTCAGAAATTAATGTTTTTGGCATATCACTGGCTTAACCAGTGCCAGCTGTGCAAGAGATGGGCTCCTTTTCTGTGGTCATGGCTAGTGCTCGTACTTCTGCAAGCCCAGGGCTGTGTGGTTTATATTTGGTTGAGCTAAATCTCTTTGCTGAAAGCAGAAATAACTTTATTATTTGAATTAGGTGGCTGGGCTCCCTGGATATCCTGTTCACTCAGTGAGACTAGCTCTGTGATTAGGATTTCACAGTAGGTACTACCTTAGGTGCTCTAAGCATCCCTCAGAGAGCACAGTCCTCTCTCAACTACCAAGGGAACCACAGCAGCCCTGCTTCTTGACTCTTCTTGACTTGAAGTGTTTATGTTCAGTATGAAACTTAGCCAGGGTGAGTGTCTCTCACTCTCTCAAGTTTAAAGGATATTGGGAGAGATGAGCATAACTACAGCTTGGCTACAACACAGATTTGAGCTGCAGTTCCGCGGCAGCTTAAGAGGATCCATTTCATCCAGCTAACCTGGCACAAAACTAACCCAACCAAAAAAAGTAAGCTTTCTGCTAAGCTTACTGACCTATGACAGCTCTACACAGGGTCAGAGAAGCACTGGAGCTGGCACAAGCAAGGGTAGCGGACTGCAGCACCCAGCAATTAGATTAGCACAACATTAAAGGAGAGGCAGACCACTACAGGCAGCTGCAAGCTTGAAGTAATGATGAAAGTTTATGATACTATACCCACCCTGGAAGAACTCCAGGATTCCCTCTCAGGGACTATATATTCTTTATAATGAAGCTCTTCAGGGCAGGGATCACGTCTGTCTGTGAGGAGGAGGTAGCAATAAGAGAAAATGGAAGAGAGAATGAAATACTGGATGGAGACAGAAACAATCTGGGTCTGAGTCTGTTTCCAGCTGTGAGATAATTCAGACAGTTCTATTCTCATATTTAGAAGGAAGAGGTAAAATTCCTTCTCCTGCCCTCTGTCAAACTGAGGTCCTGAAGTTGTTCAGGACAAGAAGGCTTTTACAGTGCCTGCATGAGCTAGACACCATTTTGACTTTGGCAAAAACACACTAGTGCAATATTACAGATTTGCAATGAAGACAGAAAGAATACTGGAGTACAGCTTAGGGAAAGAAGTGGCTGAACACAGTTTTGTATACCACAAGAAATCCAATTTGGAGCCTAAAGCAGAAGAGAAAATGATAAAGGTAATATACTTGACAAAGTTTCACAGAAAGATACACTGGAGAAATCTATCCAGACCATTTATTCCTCTGTGAACAACCGGATAGACTCATTACAGATTCTGCCTTTGTTGCTCTATAGAAATGAAAATGCTAATTAGTTTACTTGAAGTTTAATTGAAAATTAATAGAATTTCACTAGAGATTTGCAGAATAGGACTAGAGTTAAAATGACATTTGATTAAAGTCACACTAAAAATGTACTCAAGGACATTCTGAAGACAGCAGCAATGGCATTCCTTTTTAAAGTGGAAAAAAACATTTATCATTAGTAGCAACCATTAACAAAATCCATTATTTTTAAAGGAGTATAGGAGCACATAGTGATACTTCAGCAAGCGTGTGCCTTTCTCAGTACCGGGGGGGGACGGGCAGACGACAAAAAACGAACCAACTTGTTACTTTCCCCAGTTAACAGCACCTCTTGATCCCTTGTTGTGTTGTCTTCAAGGACGCCCCTTGAAGTGGTCCTACCTTTCGGCTGTCACTTCTCAAGGAAAGATCCTGCAGTCTGCTGGAGTTCATGAATTATCTTGCTTTATATCAAGACCTATGTTTCTAGTCTTTCAGGTGAGACAGGGCTACTCAGTAATTGCTTGGTGCTTATAAACATAAGCAACATTAAGAACTGAAGTAATTCAGAAGAAATGTAATCATCAACTTTACAGGCATGGATTCATCATCCTATGAGACCATTACAGGACTGGAGCTTTACCAGGACACGCTTGGCCCTTTTAGGAATCTGGAAGTACATAAGAGAAAACTGAAGTGCTGCCAAACGGGTTTCAGTATAACACAGCTTCTTGTTCTAAAGCTCCGTAAGCTTTTCTATTAAAAAAAACAGACAACCAAAACCACCCCAAAACTCAATCAAATCCCATTCTTATTACTGTTTTCTACTAGCTTAATGTAAATTCAAGCCAAGACCCAGTGATGATTTGCATAACCCTGAAGTACTGAACACTACTGTAGAACCTGGAAAAAGCAAGACCTTGACTTTAGGCTATAATTGCAATAGTTATAGCCTACTGCTTTAATTCCACCAATACAACCCCTTTGCCCTTAAAAATGTATACATTATTAATTGTTGCAAAAAAGCTTTGAGAACAGTCTATTGGTTGCCAGACTCTGGCTGACATCAGACTTATTTTCTTTTAGGCTCTAAGGAATTTCCTCCTTTTACATGGACCAGAATAATCAAGACAATGGAGAAGAGCAACCAGTATAAAAGAGCACCAGGGTTNTGGAATAACACAATTGCTGGTTCATTATCATCCTGTAATAACAGAACAATGGGCAGGAAAGATTTGGGTGGGTGGGGGGAGCAAAAACTCCATAGATGGCAGATCCATCTTCTTGCCATCTCTAACACATTATGCTTGCATGCACTGTCTTTATCCTGAAAAGAGGATATTTACATCCACATAGCATGCACGAGCTGTGCACAAGGAAGATGAATATGCAAGCTTAAGAATAGCAGCGTAACCAAGATTATACAGGAAGTTTCCAGGGAAATCTTGAACAAATCAATTAGAATTTGTCTATTTATCTGTACATGACAGTATTCTCAAACATTAGAAAACAAGAGATGCTCAACTGCAAATTGAGTCCTGTGCTGTTGCTTTCCTCCAAAGAAATGAGGTCAGGTTATAACTCTTCCCTAAGCAGGATTCTTAGAGACTTCCCTTCCCACTGACTTGGATATCTACCTTCACAAAGATATAGAAAACTAATAAATATTGAACACTGTCTTAAAGTAACAGTGCAATTGGCCAATGTTCAACAATAGTATTTTCACAAAAAATGCTTTAAAGAAGAAGAAAAAAATTGCTGGCCAACTGTAGAAAAATCTGTGCTTGAATATCATCAAATGCTGGTATGAAACGAGTGTACAATACCTTTGTGGAAATTAACTGGATCAACTGAATATTCATTTGATTGACTGAAATTAAATTTCTTTTATCATTACTATGGTAACTGTCTGGATAGCATTTGATATTTACTTGAAACATGTTACTATTTCAATACTATCATGAAAAGTGGGTCATCTAACTGCCATCTCCATGAATACATATATGCACACTTACAAATTCCCCACGCCTGACTTAATTGCTTTCCTTTCCAGTCAAAGCTAAATCGGCACTAAAAGAAAATATCTCTATTGATCTGAACAACAGGGCCATCCTTTCTGAATATTGTCAGTAGTAGGCTCCACAGAAAACAAAGACATTCTCTTAAGTTAACAGCTATGATAGTATTGCTATAGAATCCCTTCATCAGTTTTCATAGGAGGTCAAAAGAGAGTAAGAGACTAAAGATTTATCGGAATTTAAAAAGCATGTGCTAACTATACCATTTCTGTTAATGATAAAACCAGATTTTTCTGGATATTCAATGGATTTTCTATTTAAGGACCTGATTGGGCACCCACATTTTCAGAAGAACTGGCACCAAGACAAAATATCCAAGGCGTGCCAATTACATAACTAACAACAGTGTCACTCTCCACGTCAATAATGACTAGGGCATGGACTAGAATTTAAACCACAGCAAGAAAATTTCCTATTTATAACCTCGATTTTAATATTTGGGAATCATTAGCTTTTACTGCGTACAAGCCTGCCAATAACACAGGATTAATTTCAACTCAAAAAAGCCAACACAAGATTGTTGCACCCCAAGTATTCACCACGTGTATTAAGCGGTTGACAGTTGTGTCTAAAACCTGTGCTTCCAGTTTTCCACTCATCTACTGCTGGTGTATAGCTTTTATTGCTAATAAAAGTAACTCTAAAAAATATGTATACCTTCATTGCAATGTATAACAGAAACATACCTTGCCAAAGCTTTAACATTCATTTCTACTAAGACTCCTTTATTCCATTTCAGCATTACAAAAAGTCAGTAAGATTCTCTATCAGAATAATAGCCTTGATAAAAATGGGAATCAGGTCTATGCAATCTCTTTTTGCCACAACTAAATTAAGCAAGGATGAAGCCAGTGAGCTTCATAACTCTGGGGTCAAACAGAAGTAATTACATTGTATAAGTCTATTTCTTCAAGTACTTTCTCCATCAGGATGGGTTCAATACACAATAGGGCCCTGCCTATTTCATAATTTTCAGTCAGACTACAAATGGAATAGCTATGGCACCTTCTCCCTCTAGCAAATTCTTTTTTGGACATACGTCCCAGAAAACAAATTTCAGCAATAAAATTCCTGTCTTGTGTCTAAACCACAAAGTGATCTTTTGGCGCACAAACATAGCTTGTCTGTCGTCTTCTAATGTAGTACATAGCAGATGTAAACCCGACTGGAAAATTTAAAACCACAGCTCACTGAAGTCCTAGAGCACGTGAGAAAACTTAAATAATACGCAATAGGGGTACTACGTACTTGTTATGTTTTACAGAACTGGATCCCTCATCCCCTAGAGAATTAGAAGATACCAGAATTTGAAATTGGTCTATCACTAAGAATTACAGTTAAAGCACTATCTATATCAGGAAACAAATGTTATTTCTTTCATCACTAACACCCCCCTTCTCCTAATATGTCTTTGCCCAGCAATTTGGCCTTCTAGAAATTACTTCCCAGAGAAAAATGAATCACAGAGGTGTGATAGCGCTAAAACAATTCTCAAGAGTTCCCAGATGAAAAGTGTCTGAGCATAAATCTCTGAGAAACTCTGCAACTATTTCTCTTCACACAAGAAGAAAGTTCAAAATTGGAGACTACAAACAATGGCTGGCTGCTCGCTTCTGCTGCAGCTCTGCCTTGTATAAATAGGCACTAGAACTGTGATAAGTGACAGCTGTATAATAGATTTTGACCAGGTTAAAATCCAAGGAGTGCCTCATCATGTATTAAATGATAGTGATAACAGTCCCAGCATAATCTTTGTAAACAAAGAGAAATCTTCGCCATTCCCTAAGTAATGCCAACAGTAGCCAGCATACCTCGAGCAGAAGAGACAAAGCCCCAAGTAAAACTCCTTTAACATTGTCACTTAAGGAGGTAAAACATTTACAGTTTGTGTCGGGAATCGAAATCCTTGAGCTGTCATGGGAACCCCTAAATATTCAGCAATAAACAAGGGGAGCAAAAGAATTTCTGAAACGTTATTCATCAATTCCTCCCAATTTCCCTTATTATTTTTATTTTATTTTCCTACTTCTCCTTTTTCATGCCTGTCTTTCATCCAGCACATCAAGAAAATGAAGGCAATAAGTAAACAGTACAGAATCAGTTCTCTATCCCTCATTATATTTCACAATATTCGAGCTACCACCTTAATCTTCACTGCCCTTGCTCAACTTCAGAACCCCACTTCTCCAAACAGCTTTAGGGTGGTTTTTTTTCCCCACCCCCAAAATTATTTTGTTTTGCTTCATGTTACTTCTTTTCCTTAGCTTTTGTTGCAAAACAAACTAATCCTTTCATTTCAAACTCATGTTGTTATTAAAGCCTCTTATTTTGTTGTTGTGCTGCATCTGTTCCAGAGCCAGATTTCAGCCTTCTCCTCAAGTTTTACACCTCACAGTTTAACCTATCGGATATATTTTGGATATAACAAAATTGATCTTTCTCATTCACAGATAGGCTCACATGCCTCCTTGTCTCCTAACCAGAGGGCAAAGTAACTACTATGCAACAAAGTCCCATTTAATTTCGCAGGCTTAAGGTGAAGGTAAGACTGCAGAGGATCTGTATGGGACATTTTACACTGCTATGACCTCCATCAGAGTGCACAAATGAGGAGCATTTGTACTAATTAAAGCTGTCACACAGCTTGCACCACAAATCCCTCCTTTTAATATCCAAGACACATCAGTGGAAGCAAAAGCCTAATACAGTTTCTGAATGAGCAGCTGTGAACTTCAGCTCCAGTAATGTTTAATCCAATGAGCTTAGACTGGCATTGCAGCTAGGGTTGCACTCAAGAATCAACACACCAAAATTAGATGCAGAGACATCTAACACAGAGATGCAGAGACTTGGGGCAGAAAAGAATTCGCAGCCTACACGAAGATGTTCATTGCCTTTGATCGGTACCATAATCATTCTTCCAATTTAGAGCACAGTAGCTAGTTACTGTCGGTGTATACCTGACCTAAAACATTTTGCTCTTTAAATATTTCATGAATCCCGTCATTGGGAAGTTATCAACATGCTACTAGTATGCATGACATGTTTGAATTCAGTTGTCCCAGAAGACAGTTGCTGATCACTAGACTGCTAAGTAGAATAACCCGAGTCGTACATGAATCTTTGATCAAACATGAAGAACCACTGTTAAACAGCTGTAAAGAAAAGGGAGAAAGAAATAGATAACAAAACATCAGTCTCTGCTAGTTAGACTATTGGGCTTCATTTTTTGCTAGGGCCCTGGGGAAAAAAGTTCATTTGGAACTACTTAGTAATTAAAGAACAACTTCTTAATAGAAATCAGTAGGGTTTTTTTTTTTTTTCATAAACATTTCTTCCCTTTTCAATTGAAAAAACCCACCTTTACATCATTCTCTAACAAGCACAGGAATCAAACGCACATACGTTACATGGACAACCAAAACTACTGATGTGAAAGCAGTCACCATCAGCAGGTTGGTGACTTCAGAGTTTCACTTCACATTTTGGTATGCTTTAATGTGTGCCTCTGCAGTGGGGACACTGCCGCGTGGAATAGGTCAGCTGCCCCAAATACATACGCATTCCTTTTCCTGAGGAGCGGGGCACGATAATAAGAATGCAAATCTGAGAGAATCGCACAGAAGTAAGCGACACAACAGTGAAGGAGGCTTAGAAACGCCACATTTCTGAAAGGCTCTTCATATCACATTCCTACATGCTGCACAGGTGTGTCTACATCACACACCTGCTCCTAAGCCAGCTGACAATCTGCTACCACTCGGCAGGGTAAAGGAAGAAACTCACCATCCTAAATCATAAGCTGACTATTCCCAGCTCTGCCACTGACACACTGTGGAGTCTCAGATACATCGCTACCCATATTCATCCCTTTGACCTATTGTTTCTTTTGTCTACTCAGTGAATAGAAGTGTCTTGCCTCCACAGACTTTGTGGAGACGCACGTTCAGCATGCAGTGCGTTGGGGCTCACTCATTTTGTGCTTCTGGGAATGAACATAATACAAATCATTAAACAGCAGTAAAATGGACAAGAGCAGTAATTATACCAGCTAATGGCTGATCTGAGCTGGGCAGTCTGTACACGTTATTACAGTCATTCAGTTCAGAACATCTTAACAACAACATCATCTTATGAATATGCCTATGCAAGGTCAAGCAAAAATAGTAGCATGGTGAGAAGGAAATCTTTAAGACAAGCACTCAGGGAACCATCAGTAATGTAGGCAACATCAAGCACTCCATTGAGAACACAGGGTCCCCAACTGAGTATTCAAATATAAATTGGTCAACCAGGAACATTTGAAGCCAATTACTTCCTTCCCAAGCAATTGTAATAGAATGATTATGCAGGCGGATGGAAAGGAGAGAATTAAATGCATTGGAGAAAGCGTGGGAGGACAGCAGCTCACTCAGTGATAAGATGTACTCTATGCTTTTAATAAATAGCAACAAATTGCACGTATCCAGTTAAAGTCAAGCAGTAAGGCAAGTACTTGACTTTCCTGAACTGGGTCCAAAAAACTATTCTCATCCTTGTTGGCTTCAAAAAAAAAAAAAAACCAAACAAAAAAAACAATTTCAGAGAGCACAAAGGTGCCAGGATATTTCTCGTTATCTGACATATCTCAGGAAGGGAGCTTGTCATCAGCTTCTCAAATTGAGCCATCAGTACTGAAATGACTAGCTTAAAATACTTCTTTTTCTACTAGGTACTGTATGCATGGATGCGATTCTGATGTAGGGTTTTAATGCATGTTACAAAAGAATTTATTTGTCTAACCAATGCAGCAGTGAAGCACTAAGTTCTCACGAGAGATGGATAGACCAGGGCTCCTCCTGAAGCTGAATTTGGTATTGGTTTAGGTCTTGTTTTTATTATTATACATAACCTTTTCACTCAAATCTGACATGAAACAATTCTGACAGATTTATTAAAACCTTTTGTTATTACACTTGACATTTATGAAGGGTAGATGATAAATAAGCAGAGGAATGACATGTTTGCCAGAAATTCAGACTTCGGTGAGAAAGTCTTCTCCCTAGCCTCCTTTTTAAATGAAATCTACCCTCTTCAGTCATTCAAGTCTCTCCAGAAGGAGAAGAAAAAAAAAAAAAAGCAGGTTTTCTGTACCTGAACAGCTAGTTTGATCTTGCTTTTGAATTCCAAACATCATGATTTCTCTGTTTCCAAACCACAGAGGTCTTATGCAAGTAAAGATTATTTGTTTTATTTAAGCAACAAGACAAAGGGCAGCGAGTTTTAGTGTAGTAAAATCATGCTGAAATTTGATATAGTTTGACACCAACCGTACCGCTTTGAATTGCATATTGCCAGAGAAGCTCTTCACTAGCCACTAAACTGCAGCCACCGATAGGGAGCAACGTGGAAAGCATAGCACTATCTCAATGCACGCATACAGAAAGCAGGCAATTCATTAGAATACTGGGATAATTACTTCACAGGAACATGTTAGAAAACTAAACATAGTAAATCTGCTTACAGTACTCCATGCCCAAAATTTTTGGCACAGAAATAATAAAAAATAATTAGAGGTAGACATTTCTGGGGCACACCAGATGTAGTTATTATAAGGCATGCAGACTCATGCACTGGTTCAGTAGAAATCACCAGGTCAGTGTTTAAATCGCGTCAGATGAGCATCACAGCGAGTTCCGTAGACTTAACAACGTGTTGAATGTAGCTTCATCCCTAGTGTGAATACAGATTTATTCCCCACGGAGTCAAAGGTGAATAGGATGCACGGTGGACTTTATCTTATCCCAGCCCAAAGTCATGACAAGATCATAAAGGATACCGAAGATGACAGATCTCAGAAGTGGTCTCAAGTCCCTATATTTGGCAAGTCCTAACAGAAGGAAGCTTTTTATATTAAAGAATCAAGTTGAATTCTTTTGCCTTTTGGTCTATGTTTTAAAGAAAGGAATCTTAGTATTTTCCACATACTGCCAAGTAGATGCTTTGTTTGTGTCTGCCTGTTACTGCGTTTTGTCACTGCTGTTTAATACCTCCTGGGTCCCAATTCTCTGATATTTCTACACTTCTGTATTTTGGAGCGCTGGGAGGGCAGGGAAAAAACACTGAGGAATCTAGGCTGGCAAGCGATACACCACAGCGAGCATCATCCTTCGGGCTTTGTTGCTGACCGGCTGTGTGAGCAACTCTTTGAGGTGCCTTTCTCCTTCTATGCTTTATAGCTCTAGTTAGGTAAGTACAGCACAACAGGAGCTGTCAATTCAGTGTATGTTTGTACAGCATCTATCTCAGTGATCTTAGAATCAGCAGGCACTACAGTAATAAACAAACAAACAAACAACAGAGGATATTAATTTTGGAGTTTACGAATTAATCCAAAGGCCCATCTCCTATGTACACTTAGCTTTCACTTAGATTGTAAACCCAATGTGAGAGACCTTTTTCTTCTCGTCTCTGTGTACAGAGCACAGGCAAGAACCTCTCTGCTCAGTTCCTTCAGTCACTGCTCTTTGACCTGTACCATGGCCTGTAGACTACACACATAAACCCCCAGTTTTCTTGGGAGGGGCTGATACTGGTCAATAAAAGGGACAAAACCTAGACAAGGTGGGCCACTGCTCTGTTGCAGTGTTAGCAAATCTAGCCTTGTTCATTATTCCAAATTAAAAACAACTGCAAGAAACTTGCAGAATGCTTAGATGGGATCACCCTGCCATAGGGAAATTTTCTGTTTCAACTCCACTGTAAAGCCAGAGGTTGTGTAAGAGCATACACGGGAACAGCCATTTCAGTGTTAATGAAGTCGCCCCATAATTCAGTAAGAGTTCATTGCTGTTACATGCAAGCACCGCAGCTGGCCAGATCCCAAAAGATTCATAAAGTTCACCTCCAGGTGCTCAGACTGGAGGCTGCTTTAGCTAAGCTGGCATGCCTGCTGACAAAACCAGTCATTTCTCAGAGTTCAGCTTAAATCACTACAGAGGCAACAGGCTCCAGTGGGGGCTTGCTGATGTTTTTAATAGTGCATCTGCTAATCGAGAAGGTGAGATGAATAACAGCCTTGCAGAGCCCTGTTACACGCTGATGCTGCATTCAAGTCTCGGCACATTTCAGTTTTTGCAGGAGTAACTACAGAAAGGAACTCAAAATGGTGAATGGAAAGGAACGTGACATCCATAAATATCACAAGTAATACGGAGCAACTGTAGAGCTCTACGTTCATCACCAGTTTCTTACAAAGACTGCATTATTTAGCAATTAGAGCTGGGGTTTAAGGACAGGATTGCTGAGTTATTTCCTTGGCATTATTATATTATTTAAAGGATGGTATAACATCACAAATTAAAGTGATCTATGTCTGAAAATGTGGTTTGGGCAAATTAAAAAGCTCTGCATTGATCAATTTTGTAAAATTTTCTGTGGCACTTTCTGCTAGGGGAAAAAAAAAAATCAACCATGTTTCATTTTCAGTCAGCATTATCGAAACACAATCCTTTGACATTTCTCAGTAAAAGTGCTCTGTAGTACCGCAGTTCATGAAAGCTCGAATAAACCAAGGGGTTTGCTTTCAAGTACAAGAATTTTCTTTGGGATGGAAGTTCCGGTTTTGATCATGTCTAATATTGTGAATAGGCCCAGAAAGGACAAACCTAAATAACAGAGGAGTAATACAGCTGAGCAAACAGTATGAAGTTTGTACCAACTGTATTGGGCGTGAATGATGCTGAACAAGTGCATGATTTCTGAACACAATAGACACTGGAAGTTTAAAGATTAATTTGTTAAAAACATAAGAAATATTGATATTTTCTATATTTAAAAGAATGTCAGTGTTCTGTCACTAAGCAGGGACATTCAAAGATTTGTTTTCTCTGAGACTACTGAACAGTCATTTGCATAAAAATATAACTATTACTGAGAATCTTTAACCTCGTGTAGGAGTCGGAACAACAAGAGAAGACAGAGTAATCCCAGGTGCAGCTGCGTTACGGCACAAAACCCTCCACAGATCGTGCACTTAGCATTAGGGGAGGAGGCAAATAGTAAGTCAGCCAGCAAAGCATAACAAGGTTATTTTCTTTCATATCATGCTTAAAAATGACAATAATTAAGACAATTTCAAAGACATGTTAAGGAGCATCAGAATTTATTATTTTATATAATTTAACCATTTGGTTACTAATCATTTAAAGAACTAACTCTGCAATATCTGCACCCTACAATGCTTCTTGAGCAAAGTGAAAAATCTCAACATAGTCTCAAGTAAGCCTGCAAGGAGAGCAATGAGCCTATGATGTTTGCAATATTGAAATACTAAATACAAATACAATCCAAGTGAGATTATAATTAATATTGCCTTGACAGTGCTAGAACCAATTATTTTGGTTGTTACAAATTAAACCAAAAAAATTAATTAAATTTGGGGAAGCTTTGGCTTTTCCTGACAGGAATTTTCCAGGGACCGAATTCTCTAGCTCTAATTAACCCCACGTACAGCACTACTGCTTTTAAATTGTCCTTACATATGGTCATAAAAGTTTATTCAGAAGACAAATTTCATATCATTTGTAATCATATGGCACATCCTGAGGTCACATTATCCTCTGCCGCAGAGACAATCGTCTACATTTCATATGCAGATGCCAATAACAGAGACTGAAATCATATTACATACTGAGAGACTGTCATAAAAGCACATCTAGTAGATAAAGAAAACCTGCTTGTGAGCAGTGTGATGGCCAAAACCTGTAATAGGAAATAATCCGATTTATCATGCACATTCCACGCTGAAAGATGTGCATGCGGGTACCTTCAAAATGACGACCTTGGACAGCTTTTGGTTTTTTCAAACAAGAAAGTAGTGAACATAGGAGAGAAATCAAAGCCACAGGTACTTAATTTGTGCATTCCTTTGATGATCAAAACCTTTCACACAGTTCACCGCAATTTTGATCTAACAAGCCATATTTTTGTCTATAACCCAATCTTTAAACACTAATCTCATTGTGGAAATGTGGCAGAAAATGCCCACTATTCCCTGACATGGGGATCATAAAACATATTTCCGAGACACGCACGTGCAAGGATATGGATAGCGCACTCTAGGTATGTGTTCATACTTCTCTCAGCCACACCGCAGGTCCCCAGTCCCCAGAAATTAGCACAAATAAAAAGCTGCTGAAACAAATGACTCAATATTTGCCAGCCTATGGCTCTCAACCTGTGCTGTCCAAGATAGAAAAATCACAGCAATTATTTAAACAGCTGTGGATGAAACAAAAAATAAATCCCAACCGGGGATATTGATATGGAACATCAACCAATGACATATATACAGTAGATTGTCCAAACCCTGTGGCTGGGAGGTTACTGAACTTCTAAGAGCCAGGAAACTGTTGATTCGGAACAAAGGAATTTTCCCTTTTGCCTATCAGTCATTGATTGCCTTACCATTAGATAGGTCAAAATGACTGGAGAGGTATGTCCAAGGACTAAGTGCGATGGATCAGTAATGAAACAATATTCCAGCTTTGCTGAATGATTTAAAAAAAAAAAATTAAAGAGAAATTCACTTGGCAGATTGATAAGTCAGAAACAATCAGTACCAGAACAGTGATGCACCAAATGAAGGTAGCTGGACTGTCATGGAGCTTAAGGCCATGACCACTTATAGGAGTGAATATTTGCGGATCTGGCCTCACGTACACCAGTCATACTCAGATTAACTGCATATCAGCTGTTACAGATGGCAAATTGTTATTTTTAAAGCACAGAAGTTACAGAAATGTGAACTAAAAATAAACAAAATACTATTTCTTTAAGTTATACTTCCATTTCTTGTGAGTTTTGATTGTGGTATCTAATACTTCACTATATGTATGGGTTTTGGAACTCTCACATTACTCTTCTGAAGGGGCAAGTTTCTCTCCTGCTCCCAAAAAAACAGGTCTGAACTTTGAAGTGTTTGGCTCCAATCGGAAAGATTCAGCATTTGAATCGTAATGACAAAGAAGCTTACAGAGGAGAGTGATGGCCTGATGGTAAACAAGCTGAAAAGACAGATGATGTATATTACTGAATGAGTGGCTTTTCTTTTTATTCAATACTTTTCTTACTCTTCCATCAGCCTGGGAGATGACTCATTAGTCCGGTATTTTGTGTTATGTTCTAAGTAGCCTTGCTGTATTTCTTTTGGGTTTAGACTGTCAGTTACGTGTACAGAGCCATTCAGAAGGCTCTGAGGATGGCTGCTAATTATCTCAGAGAACAAAAAATAGTCCTCAGCTGGAGCGGCTAAATGGAAAAGCCTTTGTTATTTTTAGTACAAAGTCTCTACTGCTCTTCAGAATGTTTTAAAGTATTGCTTTGTTCTGAATATTGAATTGTTGGAGCCTGTAATAGAGCGCACTCAGCTGGGAGTCAGGACCACCTCTCTTCGTTCGGCCATTCACCTGCAGTATTTCATGGCCAGCTGTGAGACTATGCATACATAAATCTGCTCACGTACATAAGTTTCTAAGATCAGAGTCCTCAAGGTGGAGGTAGGGGAGGAAGCTCTTAAAAAGTCAATTAAAACTAATAATTGGAGAACAGGTACAGTTGCTGGTGCTTTAAACTTTGGACTTTTCCAAACTTAAGTAGCTGAAATATCCATCCTCCTACTCCTCTTAAGAATATCATCAGGCCACAGGGTTAAGCTAGATGACAAATGAAACGCTAATTAGAAAATAAAATACTGGTTTTAAAAAGGAAAGTCATGTCAAGCCAGTCAAGTACGGTCTAGGAAAGGAAATATAATGCAAAGCAAATTAATAGACATAACAAGCTAAAGGGATGCAATTTTCAGGTACAATTTAGTGAACCCAAATTAGTTCTTAGTTGAATTTAACTTAAAGAAATTCAGGTCTGTTAACCTTAATCAAAACTTATTTTTCAATTAGCTCATGCAACATGCAGCAGAAAAAAATTACATTAATAGGCAGCAATGACATTTGACAAGGTAGGTAAGCATTTCTTATCCTTAAAATTTCTTTATCCTGACATAAACTCTGCCAATAAGGTAGGAATTGACCTAAGTGATCAGTCCATGTGGTTTACTGTAGCATCTCTAACAATGGCCAAAGCAAAGTTTCTTAAGTCAAATTTATAACCACTTTCTGGAAGAATTCACAACACACAAAAGGTTAGACTGATACAAACCCCACAAGGAGAAAAACACTCAGCTGCAGCAGTAAAGCTTGAAACCTACTGGACTGGAAATGTCTTTAAAACAAAAATTAAGGGTTCAAAGTCTTTACATTAGCAATGATAAGGGTCAGTGGGGATTTGCACAATTCAAAGCCCTTCTCTTAGGGACCATACAGCAGTTATTCACAGGGCTGTTGAGATCGCAGACATCTCCCAACAAAGCTGAAGAAACACAGTCACTATCGCTTTGCCTTAGATCTTAGATATTATCCAGTTCATTAGTGAGCCTGCAGCCCATTTTCTATTCTTTCCATGTACATTTGAATAGCTCCACACAAGCAACGTACAGTTTAGAAACCTGGAGCCTGACAATATTCCACTTCTTCGACATTTACCAAAGAGTCTTAAACTCTCCATTGACTATGACAATCGCAATCTCACCTGTGTATTCAGAGTCCATATCATTGCTAACTATGTTTTAGAAGAACGCACACCTAGAAGCTTGCATATTCTGGGTTCAGTCAGTTCTTTGCTATTACGGCAAAGGATTTCTGGGGACCATTTTCTACTAGTAGTTCCTGTTGCTTTTGCTAAGATGTCTGCAATTCACAGAAATACAAGTCAGCTAAATTTTCCAGTCTGTCTTGCAAAACCCCCTTGCCAGGAGACTCAAATATTGTAATTCTCTACCACTATCTTATACAAGATGTATTCACAGATAAGCATAAAGACAAAGTCAGCGCCCTATCAAACATCAATGTTCTGAGGCTAAACATGAACTCCGTGTCCTACCCTTGGGCTGGGGAATGTCAAGCAGTACACCTTGCAAACAGCAGAGTGAAAAATCAAATACAGCTGGAATTAATGATGCCTTCACAGCAAATCCTCTGCACAGATTGACTTATTCTCTCCTGTGGGCCCAAGCAGATGCTCTGCCCAATGTATTTTTGATAGACAACATAAACCCCAGAGTTCCTCCTACTTGCACACATTCAGTTGTTTCCTGCAAATAACCCTTCCTCAGCTCCCCATGACTTTAATCTCCACCTGCAGCACACTTAGATTTTGTGTCTGTTGCCTGCTTGAAATGAAGAGAGGTAAACAAAAGGTAACAAAGGCTATTTGGGTATCCAAGTTTCAGCAACATGAAAATTGTTCTTTACGTTTGAAATTTTTACCTGTAGCCTTCCCGATTCACTCACTCAGAAGTTATTCAATGAAGGAAGACCTCATGCAGAAAGAACATACCCAGTGGTTCGGACACTGCTGAGATTATGCCCCTCCCTTCCTCAATGGGAAATTCCTGGACTTTCCTTCCCCTCTTTCCTGCATACACGAGTTAGGCAGCTTCTTGTCCACATTTCTTAAAATTTCACACCCTCCCACCATCAAGTTCTCCACTGCCTCTCCCCAGCAACTGTAATTTTCAGCAGTTTAAAATTGTCCAAAGATAGACCAAATGAGAATGCTGGAACTACACACCCTCCTAAATATCTACCAGGGATTTTTAGGGCTCTGGACTCTAGGAGACTGAATATGCCCTGAACAAAAACCTGACCATTTTATTTGCCTATTAGCAGAATTCCACTTGAGAGTTTTAGGAATAAGGCAGAAATCAAGTGTCCATAACAATTATCTGAACAAAAGATTACAACCCAGATCCTCAAAGGAAAAAAATACCAATGAGAGCTAAATACGTCAATATGTTTGTGGATATAGATTATAATCTCTTATTCAGTTAATTGGTTTGGCTATGTTAAATCAGGATTTACCAAAGTGCAACAAACCACAAAGGGACTTCTTACTTGTAGCCAACTTGGATCAAACCATCTGGTTGTCAAAGCTCCAGTGACACCCATGTTCCTGTGACACATATCTGGGCAGTCAGCAGGTACCGATCTAGGTATGCCAGGGCAAGCTGTCCAGGAGACTGTGGTTTACTTGAGCTCACTATCTCTCCTTACTCCTAACTCAACTGCTTCCTTTCAGCCTTGAGCAAGAGAACACTGAAGAGCCTTTATACTTTTCCTTGCCAGTCTGAATGAATATCCAATGTTTTTGAGACCACAAGGGAAGGAGGCTGGGGCTCCATTCCCTCAGTCTGATTCTTCTCTGGTACTACAGCTGCATAAACTGTTCTGTATTTCTTCTGCTGAACTACAATGTCCCATCCTATTCCCCTTCTTGCCCGTGACATGAGGACATTTCATTATCAGGTGAAATAACCCCCATTTGCAGAATTAATCAAGTTCTTTGCAATCTCCAGAAGAAAGCAGATCTATTAAACATGTATTATTAACAATAATAAATGCTTCAACCCTCTGGGTACTGCTCAACATCCACAGTAAAAGCACTGTCATAAAAACCACATTCTTAAATTCTAAAGAAATAAAGCCTGGAATCATTTTGGTTAAGATGGTTCAGGCAGGGATATCTATCAGGAAAACCCATTATGGTGAAGAGAAGCACTTATAGCACAGAAGGGCTTTGACAAAAAGCAGTCAAAATGTTTTCATCAAGAATAATGTACCTTCACTGTAAATCCCAGCTCACAAACACACCAAGAGACACAAGGCTTTTCCATTTTATTTGCATTTTGTTCAAATGGTTACCAGAACACTGAGTTTATTTTTCCCCTCTCTTCCCTTTAAACAGTAATTCACACAGACAACTCAACGCCTTTGATTCCCAAGACACAACAACACAGGGACCTTTGTCCCTGTTCAATCAGCTACAGCAAGACTAAAGAATCAAAATGACCCATCTACTTCATTCTGTTGTTCTTTGCCTGCAGAGATGCCTTTCTGCTTCTCATTCTAGATGTTGGCACACATACAGCCTATTGTATTGCCTCACAAAGAAGAAAAAAAAAGAAAAGAAAAAAAAAATGGAGTGCTGTGATGGTGAGACTTGTTTTCTCCTCTCCCTCCACTGTTTGTGAGTAATCTGGGAGCCAGTAAACAAACTATCTTCAGAGATGGCTCCTCATCAAATCACAGGGTTATATTGTGCCTTTAATGTACAGATCTGAGCAAATAACATCCCTAAGAGTTGGGGACCACAAATCCTCTCATTCACGTCCTACTTATCTCTTGACATAAAGACACAACAAAACAGCAGGTCTACACTCAAACTCTATTAAGTTTCCCAAGATGCTAAAGGGAAGAGGCAAGCTTAGACATTTTGGTTAGAGATGAACAGTAGCCACAAAGGGTCTATCGCCAATGAACTTTTATAGGAGGATTTTATATTTTTTAAACTGTTTCACTTCCCAGTACTGTGCGTTTGTGGCCAAGAAGGCCAACGGGATCCTGGCGTGCATCAAATGAGTGCGGCCAACAGGTCAAAGGAGGTTATCCTCCCCCTCTACTCCACCCTAGTGAAGTCACATCTGGAGTACTGTGTCTAGTTCTGGGCTCCCCAGTTCAAGAAAGACAGGGAACTGCTGCAGAGAGTCCAGCAGAGAGCTACAAAGATGATCAGGGGACTGGAGCATCTCTCTTATGAGGAAAGGCTGAGAGACCTGGGTTTGTTAAGCCTGGAGAAGAGTGAGGGGGAATCTTATCAATGCTTACAGATATCTAAAGGGTGGGTGTCAAGAGGATGGGGCCAGACTCTTTTCAGTGGTGCCCAATGACAGGACAAGGGGCAATGGGCACAAGTTGGAACACAGGAAGTTCCAGCTGAACGTGAGGAAAAACTTCTTTACTGTGAGGGTGACAGAGCACTGGAACAGGCTGCCCAGAGAGGTTGTGGAGTCTCCTTCTCTGAAAATATTCAAAGCCCGCCTGGACGTGGTCCTGTGCACCCTGCTCTAGGTGAACCTGCTCGAGCAGGGGGGTTGGACGAGATGATCTCCAGAGTTCCCCTTCCAACCCCAACCATTCTGTGATTCTGCAATCCCTATCATAGCAACACTCTCAGTGTTGAAGTGCTGATTTGAGAAATATTTTCAGGTACCTCCTCCCATATACACCAGCGAAGGTCTACCACCTGTAGCTCACCTTTGTAACCAGAAGTCACACAGAAATTAGAATAGTACCCATAGCGGAGAAGTTGCTCCTCACAACAAGCTACTGAACAACTTGGCTCCCTTTAAAGCATCAAACAGCTTGTGCTCGACAGGCGCTATTTGCTGTACGGTGCCAGGGCCTTTTAAGTAGATCCCTGCAAAAGGAGTCTGTAGGGAAATCCGTTAGAAACAGTGATGTTTTGACTTCTTGTGCTGAGCCAGATCCACTGTGGAAATCCCGACATATGGGATTGGAAAAAGAGAAACAGAAGAGCGAAAGAACAGAAAAAAAACCCAGCACCTCTACCTATATAAATTCTGACATTTCAAAGATATTTGAACAGCAAAGGAAGTGAAAAATATAAACCAAAACCATTTCAAGTATTTCTCTTCTGTCCGCCTTTCTCTGAACTCAAAGGGGAACAGAAAGTAAGACATTCATTATATATTTTATTGTGGAACATAACACTTCCCCATCATGTTTCTTGTAAATGCTTTCTCTGATAGCAGACATTGCACCAAAAGTATAGTTTAGTCTATACACTAGCAATGCAGGTCCCTGTTCTTTAAAACTGATGAAGCGTTGAGGACCCCATTACCCAAGGGCTAATTGCACGAACAGGTATACTGCAAAGTGACAGCACGTCCTGCCACCTTCATATTTGCGGCTCAGAGCGTGCAATTCAGCCAGAGAGAGGAGCACTGCTTGGGGGAAACTGCTGCAACAGCTTCTTGGAAGAGTTGGTAACTAATATGTTTTTGCAGCCTTGTTTTGCCCCTTTCCTCCCCCAAAAAATACAAAGGAAAAAGTAGAAAAAGAGCAGCAAAATAAATCTGTCAGCCTTGTGAGTTTCATGATGTAGAAAATTAAACCACGCTGAAAAAACCACAAGAAGCTACTGGCTGGGGAAAGATCCCTGGACAGCCGCTGCGCGGCTTATGACAACTGTTTCATGCACTGCTAGGTCACTCTACATCTGTGGAAGCAGATGGAGACATTTAGAGACCGAGAAAAAACCAACAATCTTGCAAAGCTTTTTTTATCACTTAAAAAGAAAAAAAGTTCAGTTCTCATAAGAGAATTAATTCAGAAGTTGAAATGAACCCATTGACTGAAAAAACTACAGAGGCTTTTGAACCTGCCTTTTACACAAGCACATCAATGAACATCTTCAAAGGGTTTCTGAAGGTTTGGCTCTATAGTGGCCATGGCAATATGAAATCAGAAGCCACATACGTAGTTTTCCCCCCACAATATATTATTACATAGGCAAAGATGACCGGATTAACTGAAGACCTCAGGACAGATCCTGGACCCACTGGCATCAGCCATGTCACCAGGGTCCCTCCAAAACCTCCCCTGCTGCTGTAACCCAGGAAGCCATCGGTGCAAGGCAGGTACCGATCCGGAATCTAGATCCTGATTGCTCCAACACTTACGTTCCAGATCCATTATGCTACTGTGAATAAACCCATTAAAAACCCATGAAATTCAGCGTGTTAGGGGAAAAAGTACTACTACGTTAAGCTGCAAGCAAAGCTAAACACAAACACAGTTTTGGAAGAACTAACAGCTGAGCCAAGAGACCTTTTGTGCTGCACATTTATCACGGCATGCATCTTGCTTAATAAATCTCGCACATTACCACATATGGCTGTATATTTTTAAAGGGTTTATGCATTTCATTTCTTTCTTGTTTTAGCTGCCTTTCACAGTTGTTCTGCCTCCTAGAAAACTCTGAAGTGTGTATTTCATTAGTAAGAACTAACTTTCAAAAGAAAATATTCCTCTCAGTTTGTGAGGGAAGCCATTACTTTAACCTCTCCCGAGACGAACTATTGCTTACAGAAAAGGGAGAAAGGGGAAAAAAAAAATTGGGCTTCAGAGGTTGGGTCGCCATATGATAGAGCCCAGAATAAAAACACAAAACTGTCTGTTTGAGGACTCAGCATGAAAGAAGTACACAGACTGTGCAGAAAACTTTTCTTCAGCCCAGCCTATTTTTCTCAGCACAGACCTTCAGAAGAGATTCTTAAATTCCAGCTTTGCTTCCCATTCTTACACCATTTATTACCTGTATTTTCAATATTCCAAGAGACACTTTAATCACCACACTGTGCTTTAATTGTTATTAGCATTTAGATTATACGGTAATCTTGCAGCCAGAAGTCAATATTAAATTACTGTCCTTGCCCGCTGAAGAGTAATATATATAGAACAGAGTTGAAATGCGTTTTAAAGTTTCAGTTCAATTTTATGTCCTAATTACTCCGGAATGTTATGAAAGGACTGTAACATCGTACCATATATTCTTGTCATCCCATAGGCAGCTTTATAGTAACATTACAAAAGTATATTGAACTCATAACAGGGGAGCATAATTGAAATGATACAAGGAAACTGCTAGCTGTTAATAAAGCCACACTGGGTTTTGTGTCCTATCTATCCACTTTTCCTGGGTTTTCAGTATTAAGCTGGATTGTCAAAGGCACAGACACATGACCAAAGTGGATGCATTTCCGACTCTCCATCTGCTGATGAAGAGCCAGATCCTTAACGCAAGTCAATGCAGTTTCAACTGACTTGGGATGTGGCTATACCAAACTGCACCAGTTGAGAATTTGACTCAAAGCATAGATTTTATTTCGTTTTCATTGGGGGGGGATCTAACACAACTGCTGTCAAATTCAACCAAGCACAACTTAACCACCTGTTTGGCTGTTTCTTTGGGGACGCAATTGTTCTCTATTACACTACCTAGTGCTTCTGCACACAGAGCTACATGAAATTTGCACTGGGAAGTTTGAGAAATTCAGTGGGGTTTAGTGTTTGCTATGTGGATTATAAACATAGCTTTTTCCCAGTGCTATTTATGTGGTTCTGTTTCATGGTAGGACAACACAAGCCACTGAGTGTAATGCAAGACAGCAAAGTATACAAACACAGAATATTTCACTGAATGAAAATATAATATCAAGTTTTGCTTGTGGCATGACTAAACACTACGAACAAGGAAAGGTTACTTGTCACCCTGTCTCCTGTGCAGCTGTACATAAACCTTTCCAGGTATGCTTTAGTTGAGAACATGTCCTGAAGAGGTTTTTTTCTATCAACGACCACATGGAAATTTCCCCTCACTTCAATCAGTTTGACAGAATTTATACATGTATTCAGCTTTACTTGCCATGTCCTATCATAAAAAATATTGCTCAGAAGATTGAACTCAAAACTTTTTGTCCAGCCTAATTTTAAGTAAATCCAGTGATAGGAATTTTACCACTTTCTTCGGGTTAATTTAGACAAACGGTTAATACACACTAAGCATCATAGCACAGCTTCAACAAAGAAAAAAAACCACCATCCTGCTTTTAACACCAAACCCACCTATTTCTTTGTATCTTGCTAGTTCACTTTCTTCTGCTCCAGCCCAAGCGATATATGACTGCATTATTGTGTCATGCCCCAGCTATATGCTTCCTTTGTGTATTCATTCTATAGAACAGACATACATTACAGAAGGGTTCCTAGAAATATCACTACATTCATTTTTTTTATTGGGTGTTGTTTTTTCTCATTATTAAGAGTCTCTGTGTCAAAGAGATTTTCAATTCTATATCCTAGCCTACTCAGGAAAATGGCCCTTTTGGAAACAGCTTTTAGGCATACCACTTAAGACAAGCATGTGTTTAAGTTTCTTTGAAGCGTGCTTAAACCTAAGCACATATTATTTCTGTTCATGTGCTTTGATTATCGTGAATCTGATTTAACAGTGATCAACAAAAACTAGATTTTGCAAATTCTCATTTTGCCCTTGGAATACTTCTCAGGCTGAAATCAACAGATCAGGCTGCAAAACTCCAATTAGTAAAGCAGACGCTCACTACTGTCCAAAACCTCAGCATATCTTTCAAAGGCTTCATATAAAGAATTACCCTTTGATATTTCTTAATAGCTTGGCAATTAGCAATCAGCATAAAATCAGGAACTTTGTGTGTCTCTGTTTGGAGAGCTACTGATAGCAGTGAATTGGGGCAGAGATACAGGTAAAGGTATCCACCTGCACAGACCTTTGGCAGAATTGGGACCATTTATACAGCACAGACTTTAGCTAAACAGTGCTCCTCAGAAAACTTACTGATCTCTCATGTATTCTATCCATATGTGCAAAAGGCTTCTTCACCATACTAGCTCAGACGTTCACTTGAACAGCTAATCTGCATCAATGTGAGCAATCTTTAGTAGGACAGCGAATCTATTCTGGCATACTAAGAGCAATCTTTCTGCCTACCTGGAGCAGATGTAATTCTGTTGTAAATGCTTCATGATCCCAAATAGGAATGAAATATATAGCCAGTATAGTTCTGACTCTAAGGGTAATTTATTCTTCTGTACTAGTCATGTAACATTCAAAATTCAATCAAAAAAATCTAGTATAATTGCTATTGCTATAAACCCAAATGATTGTTGACAGCTTTATAGTCATCTACTGCAGGAAGACGATATAGCCCGTTATTACCATATGATGATCTAGAAGTACCTATGGAAGAAAGAGATTCTTTTATAGATATCCTGCTAATGGTGGTGGGGGGGAGAGGCACTTCACATGAAGCTAGACAAATCCTGATCAGAGTCAGGCAATTTTTTTCATGAGAAAATTGACTTAGCGAACAGCTTACCCAGGGATGCAGTGAATTTGCCATTGTTTTCAGACTTCAAAGAAAGACTGGATGTATTTGTAACAGACACTATCTGTAACAACCAAGTTACAGGCTTGGCACACAGGTTGCTGGGTGAGATTCAGTGGACTGTGTGTATAGGAAGCTCAGGGTAAGTGACCATAACTGCTTTTTCCTGCCTTGAAACCTGTGAATACTTCCAATCTGATCCTCCCTGGGGTTGCAAATATCCAACACCTGGCTGTCAAATAGTTGCAATGCTGTGCACACATTAGAGGGTGGGTGCTCAGATGATGTCTCATATTGCCATGATTGACTGCTCAGATCTATTCAGATGTTTTGAATACTCGGCGCTAAGCTACATCCTAACAATAACGCGCTCTAGTGCTAAACTCCTGTTTTTCTATCTATCTGCTTGGTACCCACAGAAGTTAAGAAATGCATAGTTTGGGTGCCAAGAGATTTCATACCACCACAATAACTCTGTGTTACATGTGCATTACCTGAGGCAGCCAACAGTCGCCATTGATTTTCCTCGGAGTATCTTTCAACATTATTTAAAGTTTTGGATATCTTTGGGTATGCGTGGCTTAGAAGCAAAATAATATTCCAACACTAATATCTGCGTAGTTTCGTTATTTATGGAGAGGTTTTGCTCTCATTTGTACCGACTTCACGCTAGAATAATTCCGTCATTTTTTCCATGACATTCCTTTCAATGCAGGAGTACTATCAATTTGAGGTTTCTGGTTGACAATAATGCTGTGAAAAATGTTACTCAGCCAAAAGTAATTTTGAAAGCTAGCTAAAATGTCAATACTATTCTTACAGTCCTCCCAGAAGCATGGTGGACAGCGTAGCAGGTGGGAACAGACAAGCTGACAACACTGTGAAAAAAAAGAACGTGTGGCTTGGAAAGTGTCCCTAGAGCAAATTGAGCCCCTGCAAATAAGGAGTTGTCATTTGTTTATTCTGGGAACAGCTCAGGAACTAACAGAAGACAGAAAGGAATTTTATGAGAAAGTGAAGTCCGGCTGATGGAGCGTTGGACCAGGATAGGAGCCCAGCTCTGCTGTGAGACTGAACACTAATCGTTGTTTCTTTCAATTCTCTACAATTAAATTTGTTTTTCAGATCCTTGGTAGTTTCCAATCAAACCCATGTGGGTAATAACACCCAACTGCTGTTTGGGAGTATAAGTCTTTTCCCCAGCCATCTGCAGGTAAACAACCACAACACAACACACTACCGGTCACCTGCATCACTGCCAACAAACACATTAATTCTCAAGAGATGACACAGGAAGGAACAAAAATGGCAATCCAGAAAAGTGTTTTCCTAAAGGAATCCAGCTCACAAACCTCGCAATGTGTCAAACAATGACAAATAAGAGAGGGGGGGGGGGGAAACCTCCAAGCAATTTCCTTCCAAAAACCACATCAGATCAAATCTAAAGTTCTAATATAGACACACCCCAATTACAAGAACAGATGATCAAGTCCTTATCTCCACATACGGCAGGGTACCCACCTGGATATTTAAGTTGAAGTGTGCAATACCTTAATCTTAAGAAATATCCTCTTGAAACTGAACCTATAGCCATATCCCAAAATTCAGGATAGGACTGAGCATGTGATTAAGCCCATACATATACAATAAAATATTAAAGGGGTTTTTAGGCTCCTACTCCAATACACAGGGGCCGAGAGTTGAAAGTGATCTGAAGTCCGCACACAGACAGAATAAAAATTAAAGTGACGTGTGGTTAACACAAGATGATGTGAGAAATAAAACTCAGTAGAAGAAAATTGCTTCAGACATTACATTATTGCTATTGAATTGAGATTTCTCCTGGTGAGAGCTGATAGAAATAGAGAATCATTTGAGAAGAACACTTACAATACTATGTATTGTTCAAAAACAATATAACATCTACTATTTAAGTTGTTAGAGCTTTGTGTTTCTCTTCATTACAAGATCCTCACAGATTGGATCGCTTCTCAAAGACCTCAGTCTTATGTGTCATCCAAAGGATGATAATTCGGTTACTTCCATGCTGCAAGGCACTGAGTCAGAGAGAAGCACTCACTGCTGACTCACTAATGCCCGTTCCTTTTCTTTCAGATTTCTCATCCAGGTATTGACCCAATCTGACTTTGCCTCACTTTATGAGAACTGACAAGGCAAGAGACCAAGGAAAAACAGTTCCAAGTAAGAGATTCCCTGTATTTAATTATTTTATGAGGATACAGAAGTCTAGAGGCTTACAAAAAAACAAGGTTTCCATGTTAACTCTCTAGCACACGGCATAGCATCCAAGACTTTGCTTAATATTTTATTAATATACTGAATGGGGAAGAAAAAAAAGATATCTCAAGAGGAAAAAGCAGAGCTTGAATGCCATAACAACCTTTTGCTTTCAGAATTAACCTGTCTCACGAATACACACAGGCATATTTTTGAATTAATCTTTGGTGATAAAAAAAGCCTTTCAAAAATTGTAAAGCACTAAACAAGATTTTTATTAGCTTTTATTTAAGTGCATTTACTAAAACCTGAATTATAATTTTAAAGTACTTAAAACTGAAGACGAACTTTTTGGCAAATGTAAAATTTCAATTATGTTTGTGAAGTAATTGAGAAATGAGAAGCAAGATGGTTTACATCATTCCACATGAAGGCAGCTTTGCAGACCTTCACAAATGGGCAACCACCTCTTTTGAAGGAGCTCTGCTAATGACAAAGGACATTTCTGAAGTTTCCAAGACAAAGTACTCCTGTATCTTGACTGATAGGCAGAAAACTGCAAGAATGATGTAGATAGTAATTATTAATACTGTCAATTCTACAATCCGAAGGTTTCCAAGTGTTTTGCAAGCACGAGTAGATTCAGTTTCATAATTCTTTTTAGTATGTAATTAAATCCTATCACCTTTCTACAGACAGAGAAGCTGAAGAATACTAATTTTGCTAAAGGTTAGCTTGGCTGCCTGGAAACGAAACCTCTGGGAATGCCTCTCCCAACCATAGTAGCAATAGTTACTAGCTGTTTTGCAGGACGAGCTCCAGGACCCACTACATTTCAGCTTCATTGCATTAGGTCTCCTTTCAGAGAGAGAATTTCAAGAGCACAGCCCCTTCCTTCAGCAGGAAAACAAACAAAAAGAGACCCCAAAAAACCAGAAGATGGCTTTATGCTTTCTTTTTACTCCTAGCAGCAAATCCTTCCTGGAAGATTTTCAATTATTGCTCCAGACTTCAGCTCATTATTGCCTCCAGCCCACGATTTTAGTAACATTGCGCTGCCCCACGTGACATTACGGCTGCACCATCCCATACACTGGCATCAGGTCCATGACTCCTAGGGACTGTTTTTCTCAGCATATTCTCCCAGCTGGGAGCAGTACGCTGAACATAACTCCTAAAAGCATCCTCTAGAATTCTGAAAAAGTGTATCTTCCTTGAATCCTAAATCATAGCAGATTAAAGCACGTAGAATAATGACACAAGCACCATTACAACCCGTGCCCTCAACATACAACGTGCACAGGATTTGTGCTAGGTATAACCTTGTTCTGCCCTTTGCAATTGGGAAGAATCTTCTCCAATACAGTTGTACACATCTGTTGCAAGTACAGAGTATTAAAAAACCACATTGCAACAAACATGAATAGTTTGGCTAGAAGGCAACAAAATCTAAAGTTAAGTCTGTAACTCCATCCTGTGGTTGGCTGGGGTAGAGTTAATTTTCTCCACACTAGCTAGTATGGGGCTGTGTTTTGGATTTGTGCTGGAAACAGAGTTGATAACCCAGGGACGATTTCGCCCCTGCTGAGCAGGGCTTGCACAGAGCCAAGGCCGTTTCTGCCTCCCACCCCACCCACCAGCGAGGAGGCTGGGGGGGCACAAGGAGTTGGGGGGGGACACAGCCGGGACAGCTGACCCCAACTGACCCCAGGGATACCCCACACCGTATGGCGGCACGCTCAGCGTATAGAGCTGGGGGAAGGAGGAGGGCGGGGGGACGTTCGGAGTGACGGCGTCTGTCTTCCCAAGTCACCGTTAGGCGTGACGGAGCCCGGCTTTCCCGGAGACGGCTGCACACCTGCCTGCCGATGGGAAGGAGCGAGTGAACTCCTTGTTTTCCTTTGCTTGCCTGCGTGGCTTTTGCTTTACCTATTAAATTGTCTTTATCTCAACTCATGAGTTTTCTCACTTTTACCCTTCCGATTCTCTCCCCCATCGCACCGGGGGGAGCGAGCGAGCAGCTGAATGGGGTTAGGTGCCAGCTGGGGTTAAACCACGACAGGTATGTGGGTATTAGAACACATTTTTTTAAACCCAGAGACACAAATACTTTTCAGTTATACGCTCTAACACCTAGGCAAATCAGAGTGCCTGTCAAGATTTCCTTTTGAATATCCTTCCTCACACACGTGACCTAGATAAGACGAGCCTGCCAAATTGTGTTTGCTCAGAGCATTCTTTTGCAACTTCATTGGGGTTATCAAAGGAGGACAGGTTTTGTCTGAGCTAGCACAATGCCACAAGGTTCAGGTAGACAGACATTCTTATGGCAGACCTCCAGTCTGATTGTATAACTTGAGGTTTCTGATTTAAATATAGAGAGCGTGTTTTCCTATTTACATGGAACATCTTAAGAGATGGAATTATTCCCATCAACTTCAACATACCACTGGAAGAAATTCAATCTACTTTTGAAGGAGATGCATTTGAAGAAAATGCAATCCATGCCAGGAGTATCAATTCAACCAAAGCAAGTGCAAAAGAAACCTTGATCCTAATATTGGATCTCTGAATTTCAACATGCACCGTCCTGGGAAGCTGAAGGATTTTAGAAGTTTGTCCTGACCTCAGGATGCCACTTAAAATTTTGATTTGTCTGCCGTCTTTCTTCGTCCCTCATACCTCTTTTCAGCAGTTTAAACAAAGATGTCCACCCTTGTACCGGGAAGGTCAGTGAACACACATACCTGTCGTGCTAACACTGTTCTCTGCTGGGGCTCATGTCTGCTCAGCAAGGTAGGGGGGTACAAAGCTGAGCCTGAAACATTTCAAATCATTCGAGCAAGGTTTTTCAGAGCTCGCCTGTCAAAGCTTACTAGGAGTTTGGCCATCGCTCGTCCTGTCATCAGTCTTGTAATATTTCTAAGCAATATTTTTCTTGAAGTCCCAGTACCTGAAATGTGAGAATGTTGCATTTTTAAAGAGAGTTTTACAGTTGCAGAAAAGAGCACTATGAACGAGAGGACTGGGAATTGAGAGTCACGAGACATGTGAAATTAGCCTACCCTGATTTTCAGGGTAATCTCTAGATACATACTTTATTGTGGTGAGGGTCCAGGGTGTGCTTTTGTTCATGCCAGCACTGAAAAAACTGCTAATAATATAATAAATTCTTTCTAAATGAGTCTTTCCACTGATCTCAACACTTCTGCTACTAGGACGATAGAAAGACATCTGTTCTTTAAGTGGCCAGGTTGGATAAACATGTTGTTGCCTTGCAGTGTAACCCTTGGGCTGGAAGTTACCTTCTTCAAAGGTCTACAGGTAGGGCAGTTTACGCTCCTTAATCTGCCTTAAGCAAAATCAGTCAAGTTAGCTTAAAAACTGAGAATGGGTTTGTAAGCGAAGCTGGCTGGCTTCGTTCAAAGCTGATTAAAGCCATTTTGCATGATCCCTGCAAGGAGCAGAGTTCTGGGACAACGGTCTCAGTGTGTGCAGCAATAGCTATCTAAGGGCAGGATATCCATTTGCACAATCTGGTCAAGCAGAAAATATCCGATTATTTCCAGTCAATGTGCATCTGTTTAGACATGAAGTGGTACTATGCGGAATACCCCGTTATTGAAGAGAGAAAAAATCTGCAGATGAAAAGCAGATGATTTCCCCCTTCCCCCTTTTTCCCTTTAGCCTCATTTTGTCCAGCTGAATCAACTTCTTGATTTGCTGCATGTTGCAATCAGGTATACAAAGCCCAACATTATTCATAAGGAAAAAAGCAAAAGAAAAAGAGAATCCCACTCACTGCAACATATTACCATGAAATTTCTTCTTTGGGCAACTTCTCAGCATCATGATTTTTAAGCTCTAAACAAAGCTCTTACTAAGAGGGCTCTGACTGACAGTGGAAGGAAGGGAGGTTAATCACAGATGCGTACACCCACTGGAATTTGTGTTTTAAGACAGACGAGCAAAGGGAAAAGCAATAGTTACATACCAAAACAAAGCAGTAGCTCTTGAAAGGAAACATCATAGCAAATAGCATAGATTTTTCACTCATACAGACATTAAAAAGAAATCTTTTTTCTTAGCTGAGAGACAATCATATGCCTTGATTTTTCAAGCGCAAGTAGTATATATTGAAAGAACGGCTGTCAATTTAGCTGAAGACAAGAAGTGTCCTTTTATAGCAGTTTTTGACATGCATTCATGAATTCTGTATGAACAGAAGTGTCCTCGTTAGCTTATCAAGTTCACATTTACATTCAAAGCAAAGCAGAAATTCAAACATATTTTAGCAGTGGTATGATCAGGTATGCACAAGCATTTTCGCTAGTCAACCCGGCACCAAAGGGAGTGCATTTTCAGAGGAGCAGTACAAAACACAGGCACTAAGTTTACTAAGAGGTCCATTAAAAACCTGACAGTAAAACTGACCAAGAGCAATAAGAATTTCAACATGAAGCTGTTTAATTTAATTTCGAAACCTCAGTGAAGTACAGAGCTGTAAGAACGGATCAGCTTTCCAGAAGGCAACACACTCATACCGGTGGGAGAAGCAGAATAGCTGAGACATTTTGATCATACTGCCTTCCTTAACTTGCAGTTAGTTGCTTATGCAAATACTGAACATAGTGCAAGCCTAATACCTGTTCTTCCACCTTAATTGCCCAGTCTGTAACAGGTTTTCTTTAGTGTCACAGCCCACTCATTTGGGAAGGCTTAGCTACAAGGTTTGGCTAATCAATTTAATTCCTTCTTAGATACGTAGCTATTTCGATCAACTCGCTGCAAAAAGAACACAACTTCCAATCCAAAAACTATGCAGAATCCAAAACCTCCCTGGTGTCTGCAGATATTTAAAGCCTGGCTTTGCTTGAGCTCTTGTAATCAGTGCTGAAGAACATGACTTAAGCCGTGTTACACACAGACTGAACTACATAGCATCAAGTGTTATCTTTCAACTGACGAACACTGCTAACAGACACTTTGATCACATCATTGGATCCATGAAGAGGGAGCAACGAACAAAAAAAAAAAAAAAAAGAATAAATTCGCTTTCTGTGGGTCTGTCCCTGCAGAACTGAACAAAGCATTGAGATTGAAGGGTCCTCCATCTCTCTCAAAGTCTCTTGCCTAACAAGCCATCACACCGCTCCTCCCTAGGAGGAGGGATGGTTCCCTTTCCTATGACATGCCACTTCACCATAACCAACCACTCTTCCTGCTTAAGCCAGGAAAACTTTTTGCCCAGCCTTTGTTCTTCCAGCACAGGTTACAACACAAGGAGCCACGAACAAGGAGTAAAGTATTCAGAGGCTGCTATTCCCAAACTGAGGATTAAACTGAACCATAATTAAAAGCAGCTTTTAATTTGCTTTGCTTTAAAGGAAACTCATTTTCCTTTACCAATAAGCAGCTCTTAAAGCATGTCTCATGGGTTTAAAAAAAAGTTAGGAAAAGGAAAAAACTGATATTTCCCCTTCACACTCAGTAGTTCAAATATCTTGTAGAAAAATATCTATGATAAAGTTAAAAACCTCGGGGCAATTTAACTCTCCAGCCCTGCATACCTGAGGAAAAAAAGGCCTGCTCCAAACATGGCTAGGGCTCACCACAGTGCAGGCTATCTTCCCCATGTCAATAGAATGGAAAATTGTAATTGCCCTGTCAGAGGCAATTTTGAAAGCTGTAACTGCACTTAGATGTTGAGGTATTATCCCAGTTAGCACCCTACCAGCACTATTCACAATGTGAACACATACTAATAAGCCTCTAGGGTGATTTTTTTTTTTTTTTCTGCATAGGTAAATATGAACTATTTGGGAGAATGTTTTGCCTATCCCACAAGCTGACCAGGCACGTGGATCTGATATGCATCAGCAAACAGATTTTTTTTTTTAATGGGAATGCCATATTTGGGGCCCCAAGCTGTCATTTATTACATTTATCATTATTCTTTTACCATCCATTCCCTTAATTTCTTTGTATTAGAGCTACTACTATGAAACTGGAAATAGCTCTCAATTCACAATCCAAAGTCATTCTGATTTTGGAAACTGATGAAAACATCAGCTAGGCTGGAGATGTCTAATCCCTAATTAGTAATGCCAAGAAATAAGAAAATTCTTAGGAATAATTGTGCCCTCTCGCTTCCCATTTTTTTCAAATCAGCTTCTTCTGCTGGTAAGTGAGAACACAGTGTTATCTAAAAAGAATTGGATTCAATAATAAAGACGCAAAGTTGCAGAAGAATTAAATGTGTTTTATGTGAATGGGATGGAGCAGGCAGGAATAGACTCATCTTAAAAATAGTACACATCTGTGCTGGAAAGCCCATCACTTTATCCTGGAGAGAAAAATAAAATAGAGAAGGGAAGCATTTAGCATTCACCACAAAGCGTGTGCTGACTTAAGACCATCATACATCTTAAAACCGGAAACCTAACAGAATAAGAAATTCAGGTGCATTAGCTGTGCCAATTTTATTTTATAGTTCAGTTAAAAATCAGCGAACAACTTTGCGATGCCTGCAACGTGGGTGAGGTAGGGTGCCGAGATTAAGGGGAAGTAAAACAGCCCGCAGCTAAATCTCTCACCAGGACTCCCATCACCACAACTCCTAGTAGGTTTGAGATATTTTTTTCTTTTGTGTTCTCTATAATAGTTAGCATTAATTTATTAAGATTCCTTTAGTTATGGCACATGTGAAAAAAGTGGAAGAGATTGTTTTGTGCAGTAGTGATTTTTTTCCTCTCTGCCTAGTCTCCTATGAAGTGCTACAGAGTATTACAAAACCTGTGGCCCACCCCCCCTTTCTTTAAACCTTCAAAGCAAATTTACTCAACTTGTTTCTAGGTTGCTCTCTGCTTATCGAAGCGAAAGTTATCATTTCATTTGTATTAAACAGCAAGCCTCCTTCCCTTTCTCTCCCTCTTCCCTGCACACTGACCTCAATTACTCCCACAAATCAGATTAGCCTTGTTGACTTCCATCACTTCAATAATTAAGACACAGAATGATGAAACAAGTGTCTTCTAAGCAGTTGTCCTCAGAGCTCCAATAATAGCCCATTCTAATAAATTTTGGCAGCAGAGTGTGTTTTCTCTGCATGAACTTTAAGGCACCCGAAGACGTATTGAATTTGGCATGGCCTCAAGAAACCCTTTAGGAACTCTTAAGTGGATGCTCACCTTGGATTTTATTTCATTTCCATGATTCAATAGAATAGATAGCACCACGATTACACAGAACTGCTACGTATTCGTCATTGCTTTAAATTCCCTCGCTGAGTGCCCAAAACAGAAGCCTGGTGTTTAGTGTCCTTCTGCAATTGCAGGATTTTTCATTGGCTGGGACACTGGGGAACAGTACTGATTTTAACTCTACTTCCCTTCTCTTTTCCCTTGCACATGAACATAGATCTCTCCCCATGATGATGCAGCAGATAAAATGGATTAATTTACCTCTGAAAATTCAGGATCAGATTCTCAGATGGTATAAGCTATTCTAGTATCAGGGACTTGGAAAAGACTAAAGCAATTTGCTCATTAATTAAAATAGTGAACATCATGATAAGATTAGAACCCTCATGTTACTACTATTGTTGTTTGGGTGTTGGGTTTTTTTTGTTTGTTTGGTGGGGGGCGGTTTGGTGGAGTTTTTTGGGGGGGTTTGTTTTGATTTGTTTTCAATTAAGTTTAATAGACCACCATCCTCAAAACAAGTGAATTTTTACCTGCACATTTCCTGTTAGGAAGCTGTTTGAAATGAATACAGAGCTTGTTCTAATGAGAAGGAAACAACTTCTCAGGTCCAGATTTGGCCACTTATGCTCATTTCAACCTCAGCCTTAATTTTTGTATATTCCTCCTCTTCCCTGGTGTATACCCACATGATGCATTATCACAGTTTTCTGTGGTAAGCTAATGAAGCATGAGTATTCTGATCTTCTCTTGTTAATCATTTCCTCGATCACCCTAAAACCTCTGCTCTGCATCTGTTTCAGTTTATCATCTTTGAATAAGAGTGCCTGGAATTGTAAACAATATTCTGGACAAGGTTTTACCAGAATCATATACAGTAGCACTAGTTCTTCCCTATCTCATTTTTATCAGGATAAAAATTCAGTGACACCAACTGCATTACTCTTGATTTATACAAGAATATGTATTCCTCTCCTTTCTTCTCAAGGGTCAGAAACAAAAATTAGGTTTTGGGGGTTTTTTCTTCATATGTACGTGCCCGATACAATTCCGATTCTGTTATCTCTTGCATATTGCTGATGTAAGAAACTACCACTGCCTACTTGCACTGAATTTGTAGCAGTATAAAAAAAATAAATAACAGAGACTAACAGACAATCAGGACCCAGCTGCTCACAGCAAGTGCAAGATGCATAACCTTACGAGTAACAACCAAGACCAGCCACCACTTCATCCTGTTCCCTTGTGCGAAGTTACTGCTAACGGAGCGAAGAGGACAATCAGCCTGATGCAGCAGTTAGCCGCTGTTATTTCTGCTCTCCGGAGCTAGATCACGTCTATTCAGCACAACAGTGCTCTGAGCAGAGGTGCCCACACTAATGCTGTTAACTCCAGGAGCAGGAGCCACGCATCTTGTGTTCCTGTGGGGCTGGGACTCAGCCACCGCTCCCGAGCCTTCAGGAGGCTGGCTAGTGCTGGTGGGCAGCACTTGGCTACGGCATGGGGATGTGCTACATCCAGTAGCTCTTTGTCACGCACCACTGAGCGATGCCAGCTCATACATCCAAGCATGGACAGGTAACCAAACTGGGATTTGGATTCTGGCCAGCTGCTTATTGCTTACACTCCCCGGACCTGTTTTTACCCCATCTGTGAAATAAGGGATCGGGCTTGATCCCCATTATAAAACATTTTGACAAGTCCTGATAAAACAATGCAAAACACTCAGTGCCTATGTGATACCTGTTTTGCCAAATATGACTCCACATGGGTAACCAGGCCCCAGGAGACAACAGTAAAGCTGTTCTTAACATTCTTAAGATTTTATTGTCAGACTTCGAGAAACAAGAATCTCAAACGTGCAAGGAAGAGCAAAGCACACCACCACTTCAAATCCCTCTTCTACAGCAACATAAAGTGGTCATCTAATGCAGCGCTATCATAAAATTAAATCATGCTCACTTGTCATTTTGTACGGTCTATACCGACAGATTAAAAACTACATGGCAAAATGTAATTTCCCAAACCGGAGGTATAAGAGAAGTTTGAAATATCTTCTTCTGCAGTGTCTGCTCAGTCCTGTGTCCTCATGGTAATAAAGCAACAGTCACATTCGGATAGAATTTAGCACTGCTGTCTGCCTTCAGGGTACAAGCAACACTTGTCCTGACAGTGCCAAGGGAAACAGCAAGTGACAATTACAGGAGCATGCCAAGGTTATCTTTTTTTCTTAGAGAAATCCTGGCAGGGGGAGAGCTTTTAAAGTTTAAAATTTTATAAATGTAGAGTCAAGAGAAATGAAAATAGTTTTTTTCCCCACCACTCCATCCTGCTTTCAAGTGCAGGGTATGACTCCTATTGTAGCTGCCCAAGACAAAGATGTTGAGTAAGGGTTACACCAATCACCTCCACAGCACATCAAGACACACAACCCAGGCAATACAGTGTCTCTCTACAGCAGAAAACTCCAGCTAGACTAACCTTTGCTTCCACAAGAATCATTCCCATATGGAGCTAGCAAGAAAACCAAATGCCATATACGACCTACTGGAACAGGGGCTGTGTACGCACAGAGGGAGATGGCGAGCAGCCCGAGTTGCTCTGCTCCTGCTACATGTCTTCCATGGAAAGGCTGTTGCCACAGGCACGGGCGCTGGGTGCCAATTTGTGCTCTCATCTACAGCACAAAACCCTGTAAATATAGACCAACTCAGCCAGCTATGCCAGAGTCAGTTCCAAGGTACCCAGAGGTGGTAAATCTGTTCTTGCATGTAAGCAGCAGCAGGACCAAGCGGATTGCCAAAAACATCAGGGCTGCAAATGCAGAAAAACTCTGTTAAGCTCAGCCCAAAGCTTACCGAACCGAGCTACAAAGTGACATCGCTGACCTTTAGCTCCTGCCCATAAGCGATATTCAGTGGTATTCAGTCCAGCACTTGGGAAGGTCACGCACATGACTAAAAGTAGCACGTGAGGAATGGTGCATAATGGAGCACAAGTGTATCTACACATGCATACACATCTATAAAATTAGCACAACCATTCAAAAGGCCTGCTTCTCATTTGTCATAATACCCCTAGATTGTGACACCTGAAAAAGCTCTAAATTGGGAAGAAAAAACCCAGTAATTTAAGCTCAGAGTCAGCTTAAATCCCGTCCATAAAGCAACAATACAACATCTTAGAGAGATACTTATCCTAAATAAACATGTGCAGGAATTCTGTAACTTTACCGAAAGTCGTATATATTACAGCTGGCTATGAGCTCTGGCACAAACTCTAAGCTGTATTGATTAAAAGGTCTGTTAAGATTTATCAGTCCTGAGAATGCACTCTAGTTGATTAGGATTTCCAACTTCAAACCCAGAGTCGATACAAGTTTTCGTATGTGATTTAAAGTGGTCAGATTTCCTCTGTTCCCATCTGAAATCTGATATGAATCATCTTACTCCCAATATTGGAAAAGCAGGAACCCAACACATCAAGAATCAAAGAAATGCACTTTTTGAGCAGAAGGGTACCTCATGCCTGTCTGCACTATAGGAAAACAGCACAAGCAAGAATCAGACTCTGTAAATAGGCAATAAATGGGAAATTCAGGCCTATAGAACAATGATTCTTGTTACTTCAATGATATCGAATCCTTCCCTCTCCGTGGGATAAGCTTCATGCTAATATTCTACAGCCTCTGCGTAAAGGGATTTTTTCCTTGTAGTGGAACGATATGGAAAAAAATTACACCTTAATTAAGTAGCACTGTGAATAGAAGACATCTAACAAAAAAGTCAACATGTAATTTCTTTCCTTAAAAGTTATATATGCATCAACATTTAAAAATTTGTTCATTTTTAAAAGGATACACCTGAGTTAGACATATACATCTTGTGAATTCACTCACATACTCAACTCCTTAGGCTCTATGTAACTGATTTTCTCTCAGTCAAGTACTTGTGGTCAACTGCATCAATATTTCTGTGACCGCACAATCACAGACAGAAATTATAACATTTTAAAGCTTAAGCAGCTGCATTTCAGGCACAGTCAAATACCTCTTTGTCAGTTCCAAAAGGAGAAATAGGTTTGTATGTGAAGCTGGATGCTTGCACTGATGGTCCCTCATTTAATCTGAGCTTAAAATATTTACAGCGTGTGAAAGGACCTTTTGAAACACAACTGAAGATGGACTAAAAAGCTACAAGATCGTAGCCTTAGCAAAAAGAATGAAGTCCTTGGAAGAAACATGGCTTAAAATTCAGATTTAGAACAAACTCTCTTAGAAATGATCTATGAGACATTATCACACTCATTTACTGTAGAAACTAGACTGATGTGGTTTTGTTTTGGTTTTTTTAAAATCTTTCTTACTGCTCTAGTAAGTAGCAGGTTCTCTGCGGAGAAGCTTTCTGAAGGCACCTACCTGCTTAAACGTGTAAACAAACATTTTTTTGTTTACGTATTTTAAAAAATTACGTATTTTAAACATATTTTTAAAAATACCTTAGCATGTAAAAATGTGAGCAAATACCTTAAGCACAAAAAACCCCACCAAAACAAACAACTTCTGCCAATACGCTTCTTTAGATGATACCTTAAAAAGACTCAAAACTGTGCAGGGATGGTCAAGCAAGGTGCAGTGTTCAATCTAACACAGGAATGACGTCAGCCTCCTTTAGAAGCATAGCACAAGTCCAAGTTCGGAAAAAAAAGTCACATATATATGAATCATTATGGAGCGCAGTATTAAAGCACTCACATGTCTGCGAGGTGCTCTCCAAGACTCAGCAGCATATGTCATCCTAAAAATACAGACCAAAACAACATGTTATCTTAATTTTTGTTGTTTACATTTGTTGGCAACTTTGAAAATATGAAGTGGGATTTAATAGTGCTTAAAGCGTCTCACTGATTCATTTCTCAAAATCTGGACCTCAGCATTCTCTTTGAGTCATCCTGCTTATATTTAGCGACAAGCAAATGCCTTGTGATTCTCTTAAAAATAAATATGAAGAGGCTTTAATCAAAGCTGAGCAGAAGAAACTATAACTGTCCTACAGTTGTTATCTTTGAAAACTCTTTTAACATTAATTTTCAAGTAAGAGGGACCCCAGAAAAGTCCCTATCAGAGATTTCTAGCATCAAAATATTGAAAAAAGCTGAACCGCTGTTATCGGTGGTACGCCGCAGCAGAGATGGGACCTGAGTGAACAGCATTAGGCTCTACTGACACACTAAGGCGGCCAGCTCTGTTAATCAGGACTGTGAAAAGCCCCAGCATCCACTTCCAAGCTGCCAGGCACCACCAGCAATAGACGTGGCAACCAGTAGATCATCTGAATGAGTATCAGCCCCACGGACCCTCCCTATTCCTCTCCCATCTCCTTTTCCCAGTTAACATCGCTAGAATCTCATCAAAACACCCAGACGCTTGCCAGCGCAGGGATCACGCTTCCATCAAAAATTAAGCCAGAAACTGAACTACAGGCTTTGCCCAGTCCAACCTTGCTACATCTTTATCAGCTCCATTAAAACAAAACAAAACCAAACAACAAAACAACCCCCCCAAACCCATGAGCAGTCTTATCCACAGCATGCGGATTATTCCTTTTCAAGCAGCCATTCCAAATTTCACTGAGGTGAAACAAGCCCCAACAGGGCCATTCCATTGATTGAAATGTATTATAGGAACTAAATCTTTGCTCAAGGCGATTCAAACACTGCTTCCATTAATATCAGCCTGGGCTCTTTATGAGTACAGGACAGAGCTGTGTGTGCCCTCGGAGCAGACACAGCCACAGCAATGCCACCGTCCATGCTCCCTTCTCCTCAGTAATCAACCTCTTACTGGAGAGCCGCTTAAGCGGTTTTAGCACTCAAAGTATCGCCTTCCTTGGCTGCTATCAGCATATATGAGGATGCCTACAGCAGAGAAGCATTTGTGGTGCCCACTTTACTCATTAACATCCATATTCATTGCCCTCGGACGCAGCCACTCTGACACCAGGTACCAAAAGCACAGGAATCCATTCAAAGAAAAAAATTTGCAGGCAGCTCACGCCAGCATAAGGAACCAAACACAGATTTTCCCGGCTCCGTCCAGGTCTTCAGTCTCAGAAGTACCCTTTGTAACGTGTGTCCTTTCCATATGTTTACCAGCTTCTCTCGGAACCATGCTGCAAATCGACTTCTCCCTCCGTCCTACCACTGCGTCTTGGCAACATCGCCTGAGTCCTGGCATTACGGACATTCCTCTACACGTGAGCCCTTTGGCGATATGTTATGACTTCCAGCATATTTCAGAATAAGGATCCTCCATAAAATGATGGAAAGTCAAGGAACCCTTTTTTTTTTTAGACAGTCTAAATCCAGTGCTAACTACACAACAAGAATTGATCATGTCCATTTATCTGCAGATAAATATAAGGCTGACAGGACATTCCCTTTTCCACTGCACCAGCCTGTCTCTGCCAGTTATTATCCATACAAACAAAGCGTACAGCTACAGTTCAGCACCTCTGCATATGCCATTCCTTTTGGGGAACCAAATCTGGTTAAAATACACAGCAGTAAGATGGCACTTGTCAATATTTGTATTGACAGATTGCCATTTTAGAGGAAACCTACAGGGACAACCCCCGTGGCGAGAGGCACAGTGGCAGCAGATGTATTCGCAGCTGCAGCAGCCCACTAGAACAGTCAGTACAGTGGCTTTTGGCAAAGTGGAAGCAATGTAGGGGGCTAGATTGGCTCTTTCTTGTGTTTATATTTGCCATCTCCTCCTCTAATAAGGCAGGGAGACAGATGCCCTATCCTAACAAACACAAGCTAAGCTGTTGGTACCATCCAAGTAGTAAGGAATTCATTTTTAATCACCATATTCTCTTCTTGGATTTAATACACTGCCTATAGCTTTAACTGCAGAACTGCCAAAAAGTTAGTTACAAAGCAGTAAAGTTTTTGCTAGCTAATTATTTCTTATATTTAAACCAAAACAGAAACACCCTCCTGCAAATCTCATGTATTCAAATTAATTAGATTTACAGTCCTGAATGGATGACCATCCAGCAGTGAAAGTAAGATTCACGTACAAAGAATGAATTAGCTCAGTCATCCAATAAACCAAAGCAGCAAAACAGTCTCTTTAGCTCTCTTACGAGCATAATTGCCATCCTTGCTCCAAATTAATGGCTTTTACCAAGTATTCAGAAGGCCATCAGGGAAGCTGTTTCAGATCTGCAAGGGTGAATGAGATTTTTAGGAAAAAAAAAAAAAACCACCCACCCCCAAACCACAAAACTCTGGGTCAAATGCAAGTATAACCTGCCTGGAAGCCACGTGTTAACAACGAGGGGCACTTACTTGCATGCTCCTAGAGGCTGTGGTTTTCATAACGAGACGCTGGGAAGAGATGTCAAGTGTTTAGGGCACTGCTTGGCAGCGCAAGAGTCCCAGCTCTCCAGTCTCGACTGCTAAATTTCTAAGATGTGGCTCCATACTGAAAACAAACATAATTGCATCTCTTGACAGAGCGGCATAGAAGAGTGTTTAAGGGGAAAGGAGTGTGTGTGTCTGCCTGTTGATGTTAACCCTGAAACACGTTTGTGAAATATTTCAAAATCTGGTCCAAACCTTCCTTCTACAAAAGTTTCAACACATCCAACATTACCACACTGAGATCCAACGCAGAACACTCTGACTCCATGGATATGTTTTGAGAGGATTCTTCTAGAAAATCGATCCTGTACGCTGACATTTTCACAATTACCGTCATATAAACTGGCTAAGGAATAATTTTATTATTTTTTAGTTCATCTTGTACTGCATTTATTCAAGAGGGCTCTAGGCTATACAACTTAGTTCCCTGCATTCCCAGTATGCAAATAAACTGTCACCATGATTTCTAATGCAAGTACTTGGTGTAATTCGGCCACTGAAGTTGGTCCTGTGTGTTCATTAAAAAGAAAAATGGCAATTGGCTATTTTCCAGTTACTCACCGACCCATCTCTTAACCATTGTCACTTCCCAGCTCCCTTCCACCTTTAGCAAATGCAGTCACTTGGCACGAATGAAACCCACTATTGATCCGGAACCGGTGCGAACACCACTTCGCATCACCCGGGTAAGGCCACGGTCTGCCCTGTGCATTTCACCAATGCTAAATATCACCAGCCACAAAAGCTGCTTTTACGCAGAAAGAAAAATACGAGAACGCTACATATCATCATGGGCAATAAAACCAGCAATGTTTGGTCAATCATGGGATGTAAACCCATCTCAGGGCTACAGATCAGTGTTGCATTACATAAATGATTCCTTATAGTATCATTTAAAGATGTGCTTTAATCCCAAAGCACTACTCAAGCTATTACTTTCTTATGAGTGACTTCATAAACGGTGATTACCACTAACCCACTACAGTAAATAGGGAGAAACAGAGTTTTTATTTTCCCATAGCAGAACTGTGGGAAAATACACGGATGTTTTATGCTTACTTAAGCAGTAATGATCCATTCTGAGAACTCAGTGCCCCGACTCTGCCCCTCAGGCAGGCTTCAGTCATTGCCGGGGCAAGATAACTCAAAAGGCAGAGCTGGAGTTGAAGGGGAGATATTTTACAGCAATAAGTGACTTTAATTGAATGTGAACTACGTCTTCCACACCCCGCACCCCATTTAGCTTTCTGGATCTGACTTCAGGCGTCTATTTTTCATTACGACATATCCATTCTCATTTTGTTCATCGCAGAAGCTAATGTGCAAGAAAGGAAAAACAAAAAAAAAAATCCCCAATAAAGGCAGCCTGGCAACAGAACGGACACATGGAGGAGTATAGGGTCTCATCATTTTTAGCAAATAATGAAAGTTTTTCTTTAACAAAGGCACTGCTGTCATGAAAGGATATTTTTAATATTGATAACTTCTTCATGCCCAAACTCCTCCATCAGCTGTGCTATTACAAAGACTTCAACCTGAAACAAGTACTCTGATAAAGGGCAAGTCATCATAAATCATAATAAGAGAAAACCTTCTTCTTAGGAGAACCTTATTTGAAAAGGAAAAAAACCAAAAGCATCAGCAGGGCCAAGAACCTTGCTATTTCAGAATTATTTTTAACTGGTGCAGATGCACGCCAAGAGACATCATCATAAGACTACCAGCTGGGTGCAAGAACCACTTTTAATGTCTTAATTTTCTGTAAAGCTTCTTGGCTCACTTTATACTCATCTGAGGTTCAATGAAGATTCGTTTTCTTTTGTTTTAAAAGCGCTTGTGCAGAAGTGTGAATCATCTTCTGTTGGTACCGGGGTCACACTTCCTTTTGTTCACTGTAAAAGGAGCCTGATGTCTAACACACGCTTTCTAAAGCACCTGAAAGGGCCAGGCACATTGCATTCAGGTGCTTGGGTATTTAACTTGGCCTCAAGTCACTCTGAATTTGGCCTGTGCATAGACTTTCTAAATAAGCCAGGCTATGCTCAACCTGTTCCTAACAGCAAAAATCTTGCAAATCTCTGAGTAACAGTTGTTTGGACTGTGAGAGCTGCAGACTGTATCAGAAAACATCACCTTTCATGGTAAAATGAAATTATCATCAATATTATGATCTCAGTATATTGGCTAAATGCAAGCAAATACTGAACTACAGCTATTGCAAGACAGATTTTTTTTCATACCCAAAATAAATTCCATGGACTTGGTTCTCCCAGAAACTGCTGTGAATGCACAACATAACCAGAGGAAGCCAAATAGGGTCATTTTCCTCCATAATCTGCACCACAAGAGAAATTAATGTCACATTTGTGGGTTGGAAAGTCTGTGTTTTAGCAGCTTAAGATAATTTGAAACTTCTTGCCAGACTGCGTAGCCACAGACACACTCCAGCACTTTCAAAATGCCAGCCTTCCATAACCACTTTGACATTTCCAATCGCTAAAGTGCATTGTATTGAGTAATGTGAAATCCATTTATACAGGAATCAGAAGGAAGAGGCACTTTTGCATCCTACTGATGGGTAAAAATACCATCGCACTCTTTCTGATACCAAAGTGATGATGAAAGAACATCCCTCATAATTTGCCTTCTCCAGCTAAACAGAACCACCTACCCGCTGTGCTAAACGGATGGCAGAGGGTTTTGAACGATTCTCCTACAGACCTGTTAGCAGCAGCTGGCTCAAGCTTTATTTCTCTACCAGCACCTTGTTGTGCCCAGGAACACATTAAACCTGGTACCGCTACAACAGAAGCTGAGGCATAACAACACTGATCAAATAAAACTGTCCCAGACACAATGGAGTGGACAATAGATCCCAACACGTTGCCTCCTGTAACACACAGGCTAGGTTTGAAAGGGGCTTAATTCCTTTTAAAAATCTGACCCTTACCCATAAATGTAATCTCTCTTCAACAAAGCACTTGAAATACCTCAGCAGGATGCTGCAGAACCTGGGTGCTAAACGTGCCAGACAATAAGACACAAAATCAAAAACTCAGTGGAAAGGTACATATTAACACTATTTTAGATCCACAGCATAAAGCGTTGGCTTTCTGAAACATATTAACCAGAGCAGAAACAGAAAAAAACACCTCTGAACTCTTTGGAGTTGCAGGTGAACAACTTGGCAGAAAATTTTGAAGGGTTTTGAGATCTTCAAATGAAAAATGCATCAAAGGAAAAAAACCCAAACCAATCACCGTACGCACACAGGAAAGACTCTCCATGGGTGCTAATTCTTCTAGGTCAGGTCCTCTCAGACTCTCAAAGGGCACACAAATTAGACACAGATTCAGTTTTTACAGTGTTATAACTGAAGCAAAGGTGGCACATAATTGCTATTACTATTTTCTGGTTTTTAACAGGTTGCTAATCTAAAAGAGAAACTCTGTCCCCCAGCTAAACAGCTGTGCTGCCACTGCAGCGGTATCCGTACGAGTGCTTCCCTTTCCAGTGATTACACACATAGCAAAACATGCAACAAGGCAATGCAACATAAATGACATTTCAGCTAATTATGAGGCTACGAGCAACTAATCACGCAACACGTCAGTCACTTGAAAAAGTCACCCCGATTGCCAAGGGTATAAATTAGCAATCGAAATATTTACATTTTTTGAAGATGCACTTTGCCCCAAAGGGTAAACACAGAGAACCGCTGGCAATTTCTCCTGGTACCTCGCCGCAGAATAAGAAAAGCCAGCAGAAACTGAAGCAGCTCAGGACCCCAGTAAAAGCTATTCAGTGCATCACAGCAATGGGCACAAGGCAAATCCTGTTCCAAATGCAAGCGCAGAAGCCCCATGCCTGGCAAAAGAGCTCCAATTAACATTATCAGCATCCTAATGGGCAGCCTGCAAAAATGCTCAGCAACTCAGGATTTAAATTCTGTCCTTTTAATACCAGGACATGATCCTCTACCATGTAACTCTGGAAAGCTCCTTTGTCTTGCATGAAGCCACATCACCTCCCAGCAGCTAGGAACTGATGCTTAAACATTTATTTTCCTTTGAAAATGTTCCATTTCCTAACAAAAAGATTTTTCAACCAATTCTGTTATCTCTCTGTATATTTAAAAGGAACATTAATTATACTTTAAATAGTTTCCAACAAATCCTCCCAGATTCCAGTATTATCTAGCAAATTAATCCTCAGCCACTTATCTGGCTTAAGGTTAATTGATATATGACTCAATCTCATTTCTTCCTAAAGAAATAAAGCAACACACATTCTACATTGATAGGTAGCTAGCTCCTATTCACAGATTTCTATAGACAATTACCTGTCCTCTTTCACAACTCCTCCTCCCTCAAATGTTCCATTATCAACCTTCGCGTATTCAAGAATCACCTGATTTCACCTACAAATTCCTTCATGCTTCATCTTGCAAATAATTATTCAGGAATATCTGGGGAGAGGGGAAGGACCGGGCAGAAATGCGCACGCGTAAGGAAACGGCCATACATAGGTACTTAACGCAAAGTCCAGCATCACCTGCACACCACAAATGCGCGCATCGACTTTCCTGTCATATTGGACACCAAAGACAGACAGCGTTGACAGGTATACAGACATAAATGCAGAGTACAGGACATTCTTAAAAACGTAACAAACCATCAGGGACGAAGAAACTGTAGGCTAAGGGATTAAGGAACACACGATGGTAACAAATGGCTTGGCTACAAGACTATGGATAATAGAGGGACCTGACATGCGACCAGCTCTTCAGCCTGTTGAGGTGAGAATTTTTTTCTGTCCATAAGGAAAGTCAACCTCTTTGTAGGAAAAACTACCTAGAGAAAGCCTGACACCTGGCTGCCTTTACAGAAGAGAAAAGACTCTTTCCTGCTGCCCTTTGCTGATCACCTTGGCGTACGATTTCTCCGTCAGCATGCGTGGGCACATCTACTATAGGCTGTAAATACGTGGAGAATTTACTACCTACGAGAGGCTCCAGCAATTTTCTAGCACTAGATATGTATCTCGCTTGTGTGTGCATGTGTATAAGCACAACCTATAGCTTCTCTGAATTATTTATAGATAAACAAGTAATTAAAATTTTTATTCTGCCCATTTCAAAGGGTGGAAGCAAAAAAAACACTTCTTTATTCTTTCATCAAAGCTGCTGCCCAACCTCATAACTCTGTCTACATGTTGTAAAGAACTGCGTAAGTGGCTCCTCATCAAATACACTTTGCATTTTATGTGATGTACTGAAAAAGCAAGTGGCTTAGTGACTTCTTCCAATGTCAGAAAAGGAGACAGCTCAAAACAAAGAGCCTTCCACATCCAGTAAGCCACACATTTTCTCAAGCACCCAACTTTTCAGGAGCAAAGATGCAGGGATCAGGAGATGTCTGCCCCGTACTGGGTAAAAGGATTCTGGGGTTTGGTGGAAGAGTGACCAGCTCAACACCGAGAAACCCACATTTTGCTCTTGCCTTTCAAAAGTTGTGAGTCTTGCTTAATCTTCCTGTGCATTCATCTTCTGTTCAACTGAATACCTTTGTAAAGGATGCCTGCAAAGGTGACAATGGAAGGCAGGGTATTTATGAGCACAAGATGGGGAACCAGGGCTCTCGGCTGATATTTCCAGCTCATTCATTTTCTCGCTTTGTGACCCTGAAAATAACTACTCGGCCTTTCAATACAGAACTGGGCATAGCCAATCCTATCCACTACACGTAAGCACTGTAAAGGGTGGCTGCTGACTGTTTCAGAAGAGCTCTGGGTTTCTTCTAAGAAACCAAATCCTGCCATGGCAGAATAGCTACCTTGCTTTACAGAAGAAGAGGCTGTAATTACATATGCAATCGATCACCTCGGTATTTTAAATGTTTATGGAAAGCCAGTGAATGCTTAGAGAAGAAAAGCTTGCAGCTAAGGTTAGGGCGGGGATGTGCTAGGGGCCAGACCATCAGGCAGTTAAAGATAAATCGGTAAGGCGGTTGGAAGGTGGTTTTCGTCTTGAAATTGGTTCAAGTACAAAATCAGCATGAGGTGGTTATTTTCCCTTCAGATCAAAAGTTCCCGCTGGTGAATCTGAGTGTCAGAAAAGTTTAAAAGGAGTTAAAAAAAGAAGCCAGAGGCTTAGACAGTGCTTCAGCCATAACGCTACCTGTCTTCCCAAACCAGTTGGACTGGTCTTTCACAGAAATGTTTTTCCACTGTGAAAGCATTAAGAAGAAAGTATTTTAGTGCCTAGTCAAATGCCAGAAGCGACACTTCCTTGCGGAACTGAGACATACAAAGAAATGTAAGTCACCACATTTTTTCTTTAAAACAAAACACACACACCCCCAACACACCCAACAGCAATCACTATAAATGTCACATCAGCCTCCTAAATTCTGAGTTCATCAGTAGATCAGAAATGAACGCCTAGAGAAATTATTGATATATGAAGCAATATATCAATAATTATATATATTTTGTTATATATAACAATAATAATATATTTCATATAAACGACATTATTCAATGTAAACAGAGCTTCTCTGTTGATTACACATCTGCATCAGACTCCCCAAACATCTCGCCAAGTGTTAAGGTGTTAATATTTTCGCTTGTTTAGCTGTGCCAGTTGATAGAAAGAAGAGAGTCAGCATTTAACGGAAGTGCCCCATGCAGAGAAAAAGTGATTTACAGGTTAGAGTGGAACGATGCTTTTACTAATTACGCTAAAGAGAAAGCCGCTGTGCATTTGCTGGCTTTGGAAGAACACCACACTATTTCTTCGGCTGTGAGGTTTGCTTGGCAATATTTCTTTGCAGCACCATGAATTTAATCACATCAAAACGTCAGCAAAGAAAAATGAACCACACGCAGGTCTTTTTTCCTGGATTGATATTTAGCAAAAGAAATGGATGTTTTCTTAAAGAGGCACTAGGCTACATAAGGCTTTACACCTCTGTTTTCACCTTTGGGGTCAATTTGGATTCCACTCCCCATAAATATAAATCAAAAGCAGTTTTATCATATTCAATACAGCTTCGTTGCAACTGATTTTTCCCCTGCGTTTGTTCTAGCGCAGCATGGATATGCAATGATAGTGTTTATACTCCAGTGGATATCCAAGGTGGCAGAGGAGCTCCCTTCACGCAAGGGACAGGGCTCAGTATACCTCCATACATCATGGCTGGCCAAAAAGACATGGAATCAATAACACCCAACATTGCTGACTCAACCTTACATCTGCAAACCATCATGAATCTTGGTTCTTTCCACCAACAACCGCTGACCTCCAAATGAAAATAACAACATATTTAAAATATAACGCATTCACTGTCATACCTCCAACTACGGACACCCTCAGAGGAGCGGTGTCTATGTTAGTTACTATCACCATTAATACGGACGCAGGTATTTCAAAGATATATAAGCATTGTATACAAAGCTGACACACAACGATACGGTACTAAGCAGAAAATATCAAAAGAAAAACATACAGCATAACTGTGCATAACTAAAGAATAACACTTCTTAGGGCAAACTGCAATCTCTCTAGCAGCATGCAAATTCCCCTTCCCCCCACTATCTCATTCTACATCTAATTGTGACGTTAACCTATAGCACTGCTATTTAATGGGCTGTACTGAACTAAATACGTACCTCGAAAAACCAGGTAGGATTAAATGCAGTTGCTCCAACTTGAATTGTAATTAAAGTGAATTTATATTAATCCAGGAGAGCTAAAGGAAAGGACAACGATTTATGAGCAATATTGCTGGCATTTTCAAGAAGCATGAAAATCATTAAAAACGAATTTCTAAAAACTCTAAGTTAGGAAAGCAGCCATAATTGGATAAGCAATCCAGGGTGTCTTAAGGGCATTTGGTTCCTACAGGGGAGAGAAAAACCTAGATAACCTTTGAGGAAAATAAAACACACATTTGCAACCTTTATTTTTTTTAATGAAAAGGATGAAATGACTGCTACCAAAATAGACATACTTCAAAGCGATTATAAAACACATCGCAAGCTCTAATTATTGGTCTCGCTGAGGAAATTTGTTGGTTTTGCTAAATCCACTCTTTATAACAATGATAAACTAATTGAGAGTTTATCACAAGTTTGGCAGAAATTTTGAAAGCATCCAAGTGACTAAAGACAGTTTTGTTCAGAAGCTTACTGACTTTTTTTTTTTTTTTTTAAATCAATAACTGTCAGTTGTCTTGGATATGAATTTACTGGTATCCTCAAAGGCAGAACCTCTTGGCAATATGGGTTAATGGTAATTTAACAGAGTAGCTGATCTGTGCTAAAGATTTTCCTCTGGACTATAGTACCAAAGTTTCAAACCCCTCTGCTGATCCATTCAGATCTCATTTTCCCACGTGAACGCTGCTCACGGCTTCGACCCTTCACTTCAATGGATCTAGAAATCTGCATTAGCCAAAGGGCATATTACAGAGCACTATGAGAAGATGAATCCTTTACACTGTCTTCTGATGACATAATGAAGGTAATTTCTGATTTCTATCAATTCTTTTTAGCTAAAGCTTCCTTTTTCTTCCTTTTTTTTTTTTTTTTTTTTTTTTTGAATAAGTGCAAAGTTGTTTGGAATTTTTTTCTTTCAACAGACAAGAAAATCATAAAGTGGGAAATGAAATTACTTGCCTGAATGCAACCTAAAATATTCCAGGTCCAAACCTTCATTCATTAGACACTCAAGCAAGTGCAAAGGAAGGCCACAAAGATGATTATGGGATTGGAGCATCTGTCAGATAAGGAGAGGGTGAGGGTGCCAGGACCATCTAGCCTCAAGAAGAGAATGCCCAGGGAGATCTCAATGTGTTTAAGTGTCTCATGGAGGGAGTAAAGATGACAGAGCCAGATTCTGATCTGCTGCCCAGAGACAGGACAAGGAACAATGGGCACAAGCTGAAATACAGGAAATTCCATTTAAACGTAAGAAAAAGCTTCCTTACTGTGAGGGTGCTCAGGCACAGGAATAGGTTGCCCTCAGAGGTTGCAGAGTCTCCATCGTTGGAGATCTTGAAAACCCAAATGGACGCGGTCCTGAGCAACCTGTTCTAGTTGACCTTGCTTTGAGCGGGGGCATCGGACTAGATTATCTCCAGAGGCCCCTTCCAACCCCAGCTTTCTGCGGTGAAGTACACGTACAGTTACACACCTGATGCGCCGAGTGACCTGTTAAAGTACCTCAGAGCAGTATGTAAAACAAAACTAACCGTCCACTTTACCACGTATTCGCCTTTCAGCTTTATGCTTGTCTTGATAGGTCATATCCAGTTGAAACATCTTTGACTTTGCCTTTAAATGGATGTGTACATTCGCAGAGCGATCAATATGTCCTGTAGACACATTTATCGGTCCCTATTCTCTGTAATTAAACTCAGCAAGAGCAATAACAACACCTTTAGTACTCATCCTTTAAAAGTTGTCCTCTGGTTGCTTTAATCTGTCTGAACAGATGGAGTCTTGCACTATCCCCTTGCAAACTTTTTCCTTAGCTCTTGAGCCACAGAAGAATTTAAGAGGAATAAATTAAATGCAGCAAATGTTTAATAATTGCTGTCACTTATGTCTTCACAAGAGTTTTAGGAGAATGAATAAAACATGTTCATAGAAGGCTGGTCTCTGGGAAGTCAACAAGAAACGTCCCACTGCGTTCAACACCTTGTGCAAGAGACATATAACCAATACTTGCTTCCCATGGAGTATTCATCTTACTACGTTAACACACCAGAAAACCCCACTGAACTAGGACCCCAGTCCTAAATCACAGATAAGCCAACAATGAATCATATATCCAATAGTTCTGCTAACTTATCAAGGATGCTAATAACGTTGCAATTCATTTCTTCTCCAGTCTATAGATCAATTATCAGGACTGAAAAGCACTGTAAGTACCAAAACTCCTGTCACATTGGTGAGCACTTACCTGTAAGATTACTCATATCAAACTTAGTAAAATTATTCATTCAATCAAGTAATTGCCAACAAGTGGGCATCTACAGCTTGGCCCTCTGTCAAAACCGAGTATTTAATACAAGACATCATTTGGAGTGCAGATGATAGTATCTACTCAAGGCACAAATGCTGTTTCTTCCATTATCTCCATAAACCTACTCAAACGAATAAAGATGCAAATAAAGTGCAAATACAACCTTTATCACAGTCACTTTTTTGTGAGGGAGACTAGGTTTACTGAAGTCAATAGAAATACAGGAACGTCATGGAAAAGAACTTGCTTAACCTTATGATGCTGAATGATAGAAAATTTCTCCCCTACGTACGAGGTTAATGTCATGCCCTCTCTGTACATACTGTTTCAGCTTTACTTTTGCCAAATTTCTGTAGTGCAATATCTAAAGCAGCTCATATAACAAATACCAAAAATGCATTAAATTTCATCGGTTTAGCCTTTCATACATTAAAGTAAATTCCAAAATGTGTAAATAGAAGGAGGACTGAACCTTACCCAAAGTACCCGACATAAAACACAACTACCAGGTTACCAAAATTGACAGATGTTTTTAATGGCAAAAAAGGTCAGGCTCACTTCTTGTGGATAGTGTTTCTTGAATATAGAGATATTAGTTGTCTTCCCAGATTACACGTTACATATGCCACTCTAATTTAAAATAATGAAGATAAGGATACATGGTACTGTCCCAGACAAGTTTAACTACAGCTTATCAAAAGGTACTCACTGATCAAAAAATACAAATGTGCTAAGATACAAAAAGAAATCCATAAAGTAGATCTACGCTAAACCCAATTAAGTTTATGGGGTCTTAGCATTGGCTTTAATAGGATTTAGTTAAGGCTTTAACCTCAGCGTGACTTAGATCACATACTCGAGTAGACAGCTAAATTGGCTCTCTGCATATTGGCAACCAGAATCCAGTCCTGATTGATGTGAAAAGCTCTTCCTGCAATGGTCATCTCAGTCCAGAGTTTTAAAGGAAGAGAGGAGGGAGAGGGGCTGGGGCACAGCACAGCGGACAGCCTTGGAGAGCTTTTAAGAATTCCCTGGCTCTACCTTTGGTTTTTCAGAGAAAGAAATAGTTACGTGTAAAACGTGCATTAGCAAAATCTGCTACGGGTTTTAAATTGAAACAGAAGGACTCTTACTTTCACATTTAACAAATCCATTACCACTCCATTTAGTATATGAAGTATTGCTAATAATGAATGCTTTTGAATGAGGAAGGGAACAAGCCTATCAACTACCTTACTAAGACTTATTTCATGCAGAGATACACCACAACATTAACGCTCCACATTTAGACGGCAAATGCATTCCTTCCCATCATAATGTGAATCTTACTGCACTGCCTACATTTACTCACAACCAAATAGAAAAAAAGATATCTTCTACTTGAAGTCTTCAACTGTAAAAAATCAATTATGGTACAGAGTAACTTACTGAGCACACACTACCCAGGATTTATAGTACATAGACTTGATTGCTGGCTGTTAGCTTCTCCCGTGTCCATTAATTATGTATTTATAGACACCTCGTTCATACAGAACGATTTTGAGACAATTCACCAAATTGAAGACACAGACCATGCAGCCCATTATCTTCTTCCATACATTTAATGCAGCTAACACTGGTGAAACGTTAAGGAGAGGTGAAGCATAACACCCCCGGATGTTTATTTTGGTCACATATAATGTGCTGGAGGCTCATACAAATTTTATAGACTTTGTGCCAGGTTGCAAAATAGTGATCCAAGCAAACAACCTCCTGATGGAGCAATGGCTGCACAGCCATAGAGAACCAAGCTCTTCCTCCACAATTCAGAGTTCCCAACACCTGTAGCACTTGCACAATTTTGACTGTGAACCAAAGCCTTACTCCCCCCACCTGGAGTGAAGCTCGCACTATCAGCTTTCATTTGCAATACTTCCTGGTGCCTCTATACTACACAGGGCCACCAAAACATGCTCCTTCACTTATCCTCAGTACTTAAGTTACCTTTTGCATTAGAAACTGTTTACAAATACTGGAGAGTCCCTTGGTAAATGTTGTTCTTGGGTTTCACGTACAGCATCTTCCTGCCTGTACTAACTAGTACAGGCTCATGTAATTCTTTCTGTTATTTCCCACCAAGGTAAAATTTGCTGAAAAAACATCCAGCCAAGACAATTAAAAATAGTGCATAAAGGGTAGCACTGGCACTCCGGAATGCTGTTGACAAAATTAAGACATTGCTTACAATTACACTCCTAGTAATTTATGCAGCCGGTAGATTACGCCAGCACAGGCGATGCCAGCTCTGCTAATGAAACCGAAATCAATTTGACAGCAGAATGATGGTGGATTTTGAAAACAAGTACCAACAGTTTGCAGGTGGTTTAGGCAGCTATAAAATCTGATTTATAGGGACTTTTTAATCCTTATTTTAATTTACCTTTTGGGAATGCACCGTAATAAAACATCCTGCCATGCTACAAATGCCAAGCTGTTTGAGATCCAGTGCAGTTCACATACAGTGAATTCTATAGATTTGATTGCAATTTTCACTTGTTTATACTCCAGCTACACGCCCTCCCCACTCTCACCCCCAACCTCAGACACCGGTTTCGTTTCCTAGCATACATATTTACATACTCATGCATTACAGAGAACTGAAGTAATAGAGGCACAACTATGCTTTAGTTGAAATTTAGCTATGCCTTATCATTACGAGGCTGTAATTTATGCAGCTAGCATTGTATATGGAGGCACATGGCTGCTATCAATCTCACTGCAGCACCATTTCTGCTCCAAAGTAATAGGCAGTTCAGTGCTCCTCGGTGTCCTATCTGCATAAAACCGGAGAGCCCAAAGGGGACCCCTGAAACAGTCTTTTAAACTTAGCTATGCAATATTACCGTAGTGCATAGGAAAGGTTCATAACACAAACAAAATGGAGTACAGAAAAAAAGAGGAGGAATTTTGAAGAGGCAGCTATATCCCTGTGATTACACAAAACATCCTACTTCACAAATAGAAATCTAGTAGCTCGTATTCGCTCTATATTGGGCTGCCAGTATGCTGTAGGACTCCCTGCTTCCTGCAACATTTGTATTGCTGCCATCTACTGCAATCGATTCAGATGAGATACTATTGCTGCTGTTCTCCTCTGCAAACACCTTCACAATGGAGGGGGATTGCAGACTTAGATTTTAGTCTATTCTGTAACTACTAATCTCTATAGGAATTAATGCATTTGGAAAAGGACCAAGTATTACACAAGATGAAGTTTACTTAAAGCACATGAGATGAAAGAAGAGGACTTATATAATCATATACATTTGAGAGTGCTAGCATTCTCCTCTTCTCAGCACTAGATATAAAGCAAAAAAAAAAAAACAGGGCATGGAGTTGCCCTGGGACTGTTAGAACTGTTGGTTGAAAACAACAGTTTCCCTCTCGTGGAGCAAAGGAATTGGAGTGCTTTAACTAAACCTCAGCATCACATGGGTTCTTGAAATTGAGGTGTTGACCCTGTCTGATCTCCAAGACCAGCATGATCACAAATCAGTCTGGTTGGCAAAAAAAATTAACAACATCATTGGTTGTAAGCAGATTTTACAAAACAAGGGTTTTGCTGGATAGAAGTTGAGAAAGGTTGAGTTACACTCAGAAATAGAAAAACAATAGCACTTCTGCACAGTAAAATATTACAAAACATATCCAGAGAAGCTCCTGAATGCTACCGGGGGTAGGGGGAAGGATTACTTTCCTCATTCCCTGATTGATAAAGACACGCTCTGTGAGGCTCCACATTTCCCAAGAGCTTAAAAGGAGAGATCAACAGAAGAGCAGGATGGCAGATACCGCTGAGAACTGAGCTCCTAGCCAGCAGGACATTACTTGTCATCCTAAAATGTACATAAGAGCATAGGAAGCAATCCTCTCTGTCTGCCTAGCAGCTAGAGGATTAGCAGGCTTGGATTAGATCAGGATATGAACCTTCTAGTTTGAAGAACTTTATTTTATTCTCATGAATTCTAATACCATTATAGACATGTAGAAGGTCCTCTAGTCTTTTTAGTATCGTAAAAAGTGGTGTAAAGCGGACTTGAGATAAATTAGGAGCAGTCCCAGAACACTCCTGCTATTTTAAGAGACGTTTCCCGTAGACTTTATGTATAGCAAGGGAAGAAAAAAGGATCTTAAGATGGTAAACACCACCAAAATCAAGGGGAATGCTCACGTTGTATGTCACCACTGCCAGTCACTTTTATTATAGTAATTCCTAAATAAGCAACAGAGACCCATCATGTACACATCAGAAAAGACTATCAACATGCTCATTTTGTAACATAGCACAGGCTTTTCTAGCACAAATATCCAGGATCTCCTTTCATCCCAAACATACTTTTCAAAACACCGACAGAACTCCACAGGCTGCTCCCAAGAAAAAAGGATTGGCTTGGTTCACCAAAGACCTTCAGACACCAACACCTCCAAGGGTACAGCAGAAAGTACTTTTTCTCTAACTGAAATATTAGTATGTTGAAGAAATGTGAATATACATTACCTTCAAAATGATGGGTGGCAGAAACACTGCGGCTACTCTCACAAAGTCACAGAGCACAAGCAACCCTCAGCTTCACTTCCCTTCCTGTTCCTCCTGGGGCACTGATTAAATACCTATTTAGAGAATGAGCAGCACCTGCTGAAACAAAGCATCTGCAGCACCTGGGTTTTCCCTAGAGGTCTCCTACCTCACAGCTAATTCAGCCAAATCCTGTTTAGTTTCTGCAATTTGGTAAGTGCCTTTTGAATGGTTACAGCTGCATAAGCCCTTGGGTTTTAGCACTTTGTACATCACCTTAGTTTATTATCCTTTGGGCAACTATTTCCCCCATTTTATTTTTTAATTTATTGCGTGTTTACCTGCTAGACCACATTGGGAACATTGCTACTTTTCCAATCAATTATATCATAGAAGATATTGTCAGCGTGGCTCTATTAACAAATACATCAAATTGCAGCCCAGCTCCCAGAAGAGGCTCCTGGTGTGACTGCCATGATGATATCCTCACAGCAAATTAAATCGAAGAGATTCTCAGATGCTGTGAGTGGCTATTGCATAATTTATCACCAGAAGGCAGGAAGAATGATGGGACAAAGCAAGGAAGAAAATCAGTTCCTTAGCTGTGTTTGAACACTTCCTAAATCTGGGTAGCAAAAAGTTATTTCGCCTTGGTCAGATGGACTGTTTAAAAGAATAGTCCACTGACACATGCTGTATAGGTGTGCTGTTACCACAGCTGTGTATTTCCAGCAGCCCTGTGAGGCTTGTAGGATTAAGAATAAGAAAATAATATTCCTACTAGGAAAGGTTATTATTCTGCATAGAGAATAAATGAACAATTTTTTCATGAGGAGGAGGAAGCGGGTGTAGAACTCGTATGGGTGGTTTGTCACCATGGGACAGAGCTGAAGGCTACTTTTCATAACAATTCACCAAAAGTCACCCCATTTGTTAGCACTAATTAGATGCATCTCCCAACAGGAGGACCAGAACCTGGTCTGCTTTGATGTCCCCTAAGTCAAAGGGTCTCACGTTCTTCATAAATTGAAATAGATGGGGAAATGACTGCTAGTTTTCTGCCATTTCCACAGATCTCATTAGCGACAGCACTTTTTTATAAGGGAAAGGAAGTCAGAAGTGGACAGGCAAAGGGCATCTGTTAGTATACTCCAGTCAAGTAATAGCAAATTATAGGTCACTTCAATTACAGCTAATTAAGCTTCAGATAATTAATTTGACATCTAGATCCATGCATACTTTGCAGCTGCAAGGCCGCAGGGCTTTGCTTGTATTGTATTTACTCTCCAGCATGATTTCACTCAGTGTGTGAACTCTGTCCCAGTCAACGAGGAGGTGAATGAGAAGCTTGGATTTCTCCAGAAAGACAGCAGGGGTGAATGTAAGGCCCCAGTTTGACAATGGCCGCACAACTGTGACATTTTGGGGGTCTTTGGCCCTGCAGCTTCTAACAATCAGCCTTACATGTACTACCATGCTTGGTAACAGGGTGCAGGGTACATTGTCCGGTGTCCTCAGGCTCTTATGTCCCCATATGAACAAAGGAGAACAGGATTACAAACAGATTATAATCTCTTCACATTAGAACCACAGCAACAAGCAATTTAATTTTAGAAAACAAAGTTCCTAAAAATTAGGTGTGCAAGGTTACTAGAGTCAGCGGAAATGTGACGTTTCTCAATTTCTTGTCAAGACTAAAGTACCCACGTGAAGAGCAAGGCATTTTTAAGTACAGGTCAAAATAAAGAAAAGCAAAACTTACCGCCTTTTGCGTATTTTTCTGCCAACCACTACAACTCTATTTACTGTTTGCAGCTTTATATTAAATAAAAAAATTTAAAACCTCCCTTTTTTCATATTTGTTGCCTCTACAAGTTCTGCTCTTCTCTGACACTATGACAAGGCCCCATGACAAAAAAAAAAAAATCAAGGATAGAATCTCTGCAAGTTTTATATATCTGCCAAGTTTCATCAAAACAACTCAGCCAGGGACTGACTGGAGAAATACAACAGAAAACCCTATTTCACATTTCTCAAAACCTGAGTGCCACAAAATACATCCTCAAAACCCCTGAGCCTGAATCTCAGACAAACATTAGTTTTAGTGCAACATTTATATCAGAAATCCAAACGCCAGTTCAACAACCTTTAGCGCGTACGTGATCTCTAAACAACAATGCATTTAGCCTATGAAACGTTTTCTTAAAACTTAATGTGAACAAACTAGGTCAACAGTTGATTATCTTTTTAAATTACATTTGCTAAAAAAGGAGTAGATCCTATACTGCATAACTCCCATCTCTGGGTTTAACAGCACTCCGTGAGGAAGAAAGTAATTTCTGTTTTACAAAGCCAAAGAACATTCCTGTGTTGATGCAGGGAAATCAGAAAGAATAATGGAATACAACGAAAAAGTGGAATTGATCCCTGTGTTTCACTGAGCAAAGCTGGATCATAAACACATTACAGAGACAAAATGCAATTGAGACACTGCCATCGTCTCAGTGGTGACGGAGGTTTTTGTTTGTTCATTTTACTTTGCAGCATCGAGTAGTTCTCCCTGGTCCCTTCCTATGGCATGAAATTTGTGGTAGCCTCCAGCAAAATAAAAAATGCGGGCCACCATTATTTCTACTCATGCATTAAGTGGCTTCTCCTTCTTCCTGAATTTTTCTCAAACCAAATTCTAATAAAAGTAATTGGTTGGCTGATAAAACTGCACCAAAGCCTTGTGTCCTCAACACAAGGGGTTCAGTCCAAGATCTCAATTTTCAGCTGCTCTGAGACTCTGTTCTAAGACAAAACACCCAGCTGACATTGCTAGAAATACTTTCATTGCTTCTTTTCACTCTAAGACCTTGCCATCTGGACCGCTGTACCATCTCGGTGGCCCGGTCACGCTGATCCAATTGCCCTTAATCTACCCAGCTCTTCCCTCCGCACTTCACACGGGCATTCAGCCGCCCCAGCTCAGCTCACATTCTTTAATCACTGGCACTAAACGCACAAAACAGATGAACCGTGTCCAATTCTGACCAGCTGAGATTCGGAATATGTCCTTGGGACTGAGCGCAGAGCAGAAAGCTTTAATTTATACATATGGTTTTAAATAGGATTCACACAATTTTTGACCCTTCTCAGTGCTTCAGGACTGCCTGAGCCGTGCAGGCAGGCTCACTGGCAGCTGGTGGGAAGACGACACTGTCCCATCGCATCCTATTTACATCGAGGACATGCAGATGTTTAACCTTTTATAAGTTCGCAGAGGAAGAGAAGAGACAAGGCTTTGCTAGCCTCTGCTGTTACTGGCTGATGTTGCGTGAAAGCCAATTTAATGAAAAGAGGGTTGGTTTTACTTGGGGGAGGATGGCTGGGGGCAGGAGTTGTCTTTAAAAATGCAACCTTCCTACCCTTCAGAACATCTGTAATAAAGTGAATAATGGCGTGAGTCTGCTATAGCTCGGTGCAGATGGACAAACCCACAACAGAGAAGTCACTCAACAGAAACCTTGCTTTCCATGGGCTCCTTTGTTTTTCTGGAGGAAGGTAAGTTCAAAGATACTCTAGGTCTGTTATTTTTAGAAGGAACATCTACTTCGAGTGGACAGGTTCATTTCTAAAGCAAGACGATAGCTTCATTCTACAGTCATCTCTCAAGCACAATGACGCTGGACACTCACACCCATTTTTTTCTCTCCCTTTTTTTGACAATCTCTGAAATTTCAACATCAACTAGATAACTAAGAGCCACACCGCTGTTAGTAGATTTGAGTAGACAGTTCCAGTCCTGCAGCTTAACTATCAGAGGCAGAAGGTGGTTCTTACTATTTGCGTTGCCGTGACCGCGCAATGTCCCCCAGTTTCACTGATACATATAGCTCCTTTGTTTCCATCTCTATGGCCTCATTAAGATTTAAACTTTTAAATTTATAGTTGAAGTTAATTTATTTTATTAATGACTAAGACAGCAGGAAGCAGCTAAGCATCTCAGGTGGAAAATTAAGAGCCATATTGTGATCTGCATTATAAAAATGCTGCTCTTTGTACCTCAGCCTGAAGATTCAACACCTTGAAGAGGCAGCTCCTTGGAAACCCCATTCAATTCCATTTAGTTTTATTTGCTGGCGATGAATATCTAATTCCATGTCAGCACACACGTAAGGAACAAGGGAGCATCTAAAAACTATCCATCTTACCACAACAGATCAGAGAGACTCACACAAGAATGTGCTTGCACCTTTCTGATTTCCAAAATATCACTTTTGTTGCATTTTAAAAAGTTTCCTTTTCAGACAAGGTGGAAACCAACTGTGGGCCACTACCAAAAGTCACGATCCACAGCTGCTGGCATGGGCTGCATGTATTCACAGCCACAGTAAGCTAACATCACACCTAGGGCAGAGCAGAAGCACAACCCTGCCGTCCTTTGGTTGTCACAAATAACTGTTTCTGGTAGTCTGTCGGTTAATTTGAAAGTATTCCAGCACAAAGTTTTCCATCTTAACAAAACGCAATGCACCAATGCCAGCCAATTATCCCAAAATGATCATTAACACAAGCTAACATGAAAGAAAATTTTACAGAATTTTAAAATAAAGGCTTCCTAAACAACAAAAAACCCCAAGTACATATTACCACCGTGTGGCAAAATTTGCAACGCATCTCTCCCAAATGTTTTTTCAAGGTTCGGTGTAGCCCAAATGCCCACTCACATTAGAGATGAAGGGTATTTGACTAAAACATTTTGTAAGAAAAAACTAATTAACTCTCTACTTTCATTAGTGAAAAATAATACCAGAGTGATCTTGAACAAGAATGATCTTGAACAATTAACGTTAATTGCTTATGCTTGTATGAAAGACCTTGGCAAATTTACAGTAATGGTTTATCTTCCTTTCAGGAGCAGAAAATGAGTAGCTCTCCCTAGGCTTTGGGGACACGGTATGATGTGAACCCTGACTTAGTTAACCATTTGAGAGCCAGGTAAGTGTATCTGTGAAGAAGGGGGAAAGAAAAAAAGTACTTGACAATAACGGTAATACAGACAGATGTACCCAGAAATTACTTGATTTCTTTCTGAATATTTTTAACGCGTTAAAATGAAGATATTTAACAAGGTTTGCAAAACAAGCAACTTCACTTAAAGGAAAAGGAAACTGGCAGTCCCATTAAAGAACAATTTATAAGGCCTCTTTAGTAGAAAGCTGTCAGCTACGTGTGTGCTACTCATTTACGGGCTGTTAGAAAAAAAATATTAATTAAAATTTAACCTGTATAAAGCTCTTGCAAAACAGCTAAAAGAAAGATCTTCAACTATTAGAGTTTTTCTCAGCCAAGAGGTTAAAGAAAACATAAAATTTCTGTGGAATATAAAGAGTGAAAGGCGTAACTTTTGCTTTCAGCTTCCTCATCGCTGAAGCCTATTCAGTATTCAAGCGCACACAATATTCAAACCATTCTTGGACAAAATTATATTGAGATATCGAAGCGGTACATAGAGAGAGATTAAAATTCTACTGAAAGATTTCTTATGGCCTTTCGCTTCCCTGCCCGCTTAATATGTGGTATGGAAGGATCCTGATCAATGCTTATGAGTTGTGGATGCTCCCAAATATACTGCAGGCTTCTCCTGTACGAAATGGAGAGGTTAAGTAATCTCCCTTTCTCCTTGCTATCGCACCAGAATAAAAGCTTAGTTTCTCCCAGCTCCAATTGCTATGTTAAAACAGCAGTGCTAGGATGTGGGTGGTCTTATTTTGCATACAGCACATCTAACAGCTGTCCAGTGTGGATCACTGCTTGGGAAGCTACTGCAACTGCATATGCTTGGCAAGCTCAATGTATACACAAGCTGATTAAAAATTACGTTCTACTTTAATAACAGAAAACAGAAGTTGAGATCGGAAGGACCTTTGCAAGTACATGGCTAGTTTCAAAGCACAAAAATCCTGCAAGTTATTTGAGACTGCTCATGGTGCAAATCGTGCTATTAATTCATCTCTGTTTTGGAACATGCAATGGAGCGCTTTAGGATATCTTTCCCAATTGCAGTAGGGAGGAAAAAATGCTTCACAATATATCACTTGGGGTGGTCAGGAGCCCCCCAGCTCAGCAAGGCCGTAATCTCAAGTTCAGAAATTCTGCCACTCTTTCCAGGATGCCAGCACATAGGTGGATGGCAGTTGTTTGCTTCACATCAATGCTGCCTCAGGTCTGTCGAAGAATTTTTGCTGGGCTCAGTGCTGCAGCAGCTGAATGTGCTGTACTTCAAACACCGGTCACTCGTAGAAAATGAGACAACAACCCAAGAAGCTGTCTTCTCTTCTGACATTGCCACACTCTGAGAAAGTCAGCCCTCTCATCAGGCATCTTAAACACCATCTGTCCATGTTGAGAATCCATCTCTAAAACTTGCTGAGCCTTATGATATATGTCCCTTGCTAAAAGTAAAAACGCTGCATGGAAGATGATGAATTGGGCAATATGCTTGCCTTAAAGCTTCAGACTGCTTTCAGAGTGTATGGAAATGCCAGGCAATTATTACACACCTCTGTAATTCTTGCTCAAAGATATTTCCCATTTTAATTGTCTTCAGAAGAAGGTGTTAACTACCTGGCTCCACAGGAAGAAAAAAAAAAAAAAAAGAGACAAAAAAATCACTTTTCAATATGCATGATAGAAAGAAATAAAGTATTTTCTCTTACGCTCTTGAATATTCCTTGTCTTGGGCTACCTGATAACAGAACTGAAAAGATATGTAAAAGCCTAACATCAGCTTTAGGGAAGATTCTAATGAATTGGGAATTGCCCATCCAGGTCGGGTTCTTGATCACTCCTGTCCACATTGCTGTCAGAAACAGCCCAGCTGTAGCAGGTGCTCCAGGGAAAGGCGCAGGAGCTGCTACACTAAGCGCTCCAGAAGAATTACACCCAGACCTTCAGCATTTCAGAACAGCTAATCACTGGCACTATTTTAGCTCTAAATTTTCCCATTGCACATGTCATTTTCCAATGCTTCCTTTGATCTCCTGTTCTTCATGTTCTTTAAGATTTAAAGAGCTTTCTATAATATAAAAACAAGGTATTGATTACTGCACAACGCTTAGGGGAGATTTGGCAGAACTGAAGCACTGAAGTTTATTTTATGGTCCATTAATAGAGTGACAAATTTGGTGGTCCAAATTCTACCCTCAGGAAGACCTGACCCTAAGAATAAAAATATGTAGTGTCCGTGGTACTGACTGTCACCGACAAGGCTTGAAGTGGTCTCAGTTTGCACAAGAGTGGATACGTATGGAGGAAACACAAGAACTTTTAGGATTACATCTTATATTTTAGTGTGGCTTCTAGGACACTTTATATATTAAACAGAAGTTACATCATTTGACAAATGTGGTCAACTTAAAGTTGCTGTTTGCTTTGGATACTATTGGAAGCATTGGAAATATATTCTGGTGGAAGAGTAGTTTGAAATTCTTAGGAAAAAAATCCCATTATTAACAGAAAAAAAGTGAGAATTCTTATTTCCATGTAGTGCTTCATATTTCTGGATCACAGTCATGTAGGAAGCTATCACTAGCACCATTTTATAGATAAAAAAAAAAACCAGAGGCACCTAACTAAAAAGATCTGCACAGAGTCACACACCAAGGAAAACTGCCGATAAAAATAAATAAAAACCCCACAAAGCATCCTCAGACCTGGAAGCGCACTAACTTTCTCAATCGAGTGGTGGCAGAAGTTTGCTGGATATGGTATGAAACAGTCCCTTCCCTCGGGGGCATACGGGCTCCCAGCCTGGAATTGCATCAACCTCCTCTGTAGCTGTGGTCAAAACTCAGTGGTGATGCCTTTGATCATCACGATACGTGTACAATTTCTCTCACAACAGCCCTGTAAATTCTCTATCATCAACAGTGCAGCTAAGGTGCAGAGATGCTAAGGGACTTCCTTTTGATCACACAACTGTTTATCATCCTCTAGGAAAACAACTTCTATTTGGGAGTGTCTGGATAAAGGAGAATACTTAACAGTCAGGATGCAGGTAGTTAAACGTCATGTCTCTCCAAGCCCCATCTTCCTAAGATCTCTCTGGTGCACGAACTTTTCTGTAACGTATTGATTCCACCTCTCATTAGAGGAACCGAAGTATGCTTCAAAAAAATTCTCCAAAATAGAGGATTACCCCAAAGCGGAAATACAGAGAATTAGGTATTAAAATGCAAATTTGTTTTAACGCTACATCAAAGTTACTTGGTAATAAAGCCAAGGGATTATCCTGCGTTATGAATGCAAGTGATTCTACAGCCTTTTCTTCTGTTTAAAAAACATTTCCTGTACGTTCCCAAATGGTTCGTGACAGGCTGCCTACTTTGTCTGAAGACCCAGATTTAGCCAAAACCGTCTCATTTTAATAGTCACAAAATGCAGTCCTTCACATCTTCAATTAGTTCATTAGACTCCTTGAAGAAGATAAATGGTTTCTGTATGCGCATGCCTAAGATGTGCATGTTTTTCAACAGTGGCCTCTCCTCGCTGCAGAATGTCCCATCAGCTAGGTCCGAGCTACCAAACCGTTACTCGTATCATGGCATCTGCTGCAGCAACGCGTTAGTTGTCAAGAGAAACTTAACTGAACTGCAGCTGCATGGCGAGGCAAGATTGGGCAGTTGAAGGACTGGTAGAATAAAGCAGTCTCCTGAGTTAACTCAGCTATGGGGCAAGCCACTGATTTGGGACAAACCACTGTGACTGGAAGCGTGATCGATGTGGAAATGCAAGGACAACCTTAGGTTTTCAGAGAATCCTGACACGGGCCAGATCCAGTGCTATTTAAAACCAATGAGAACCTTCCCAACGATCTAAACACTGAATTGAGCCCTGGACCATTGCAGCTCAGCGATATTTGCCTGCTCCTGCTAGCTGCCGGCACCTCTTTCCTATTACAAAACCCCAAGTTTTAGCCCATCCCAAGGGATGGTAATTTTTGTCCCAAAACCTAAGCCTCACCCAGAGAGGAGCTGGGATTGAAAACGGCATCTTGCAGAGAAGCCTTCCAACTTGGCACATCTTGCTGCAGGCCACCCACTGACATAGCCTTACCCCTAAGCTTTAAGGAACCAAAACACAACCACAGCCTTTCCACAGGATTTAATTCTTCCTTCTTGCCTCCAAATTCATAATCTATTCCTCTGAAGTAGTAATCATACCTGGCTACTTGACTATAGTAGCGTTTCGTAGGTACTTGACTGCAGGAAACAAGAAGAAATGAAAGAGGACTCCTCAAAGTCTATGAGACTTGATTCGTTTCAAGCCATTCTTGAAACCAGCAAAACCATGAAAGCATAAAAACCAGAGCATATTCTCATACACTGAAGGCTGCTGACACCACTTCTGAAACAAAACAATCTGAATTGTTTGCTGAGATAGGGTAAAGGAAACTGGCTACTGGTAATCATATTAACTTTGTTCTGATAAAAGCAACCCACATAAAATATGAAAAAGAATAGCTTGACTAATATCAACAAACCTTTTCAGTTTTTCTTGTTCAGCAGAGCTACAATTCACCAACTGTAAACAAATTAAAAAATACTCCTTCCACTTCAAGCAATTTTGCGAGCATCCGCCATTGCAGCCTTTTCCATTTCATAGAATCACAGAATGCCTAAGGCTGGCAGGGGCTTCACGTGGTCATCTGATCCAACCCCCCGTTCAAAGCAAGGATAGCTAGTTATTTCTACTTCCTTGCTTTCCGAACAGTAATAAATGTCCTTTTCTAGCCCCTTTTCTTATACTGAGCTGCAGTCAACTGCAGCGTTGGTCTAAAGACTCACGCACAGAGAGCACACAAATTGGGGGCGGGGCGGGAGAGTACTCAGTAGCTGGTAATGCAAGTGTGTTGAGATAATTTAACAGGGAAAACCCATTATATTCTGCCATTCCTGCACTGGTAGAGCTCTTCAGCAATCAGCAGTCAATTCTACACCACTTTTTTAATGTCAGAGTGACTTTGAGTTAACAGCACTAATGATTCCTGTGGTGAACGCCAGCATTTGAGCTACTCAGGGAAACACTGAAAGGAGAAGAATCTTTCTAAAATCTAAGATTCATTCTCCATCTTGCCCCCCTCCCCAATAAAAAGAATTCAAAAAGCAATTCTTGGGGCCCACAAGGCATACTTTGAGACACACAATGAAGGGATCTACATTTTTACTCCAGGCTAGCGACAGAGCATTGCTGACACTTTAGAAGTACTTTTACAATAACTACAGAGGACTTGTTTTAGGAATTTACTGAGTCTCTAAAGTGACATCTTCGTAGGGAAAGAAAAAATGAAAGAATCATTTTCTGCGTAGCTGTAGTAGGCATCGTAAAATGCTAATTTAGGGTAACCATTGTAGAAGTGCTTAAATGATCCATAAGTCTGAACACCACTGTCTTTCCAGTATCTGAAATACCCATTTCTTTAGCCCATAGTAAGCTGAAGTTGATCTTCAGCCAATAGTTGATTAACAACTGAAAACCAAGCAAAACTGCTTGATTTTAATTAAATTATTATTTCATAGCTGATTTAATTGCTAAAATATAAAGTATGGGTCGGATTATTTTGCTATGTGGTGGCATCATATGACACTGAGGTATTTTTTCAAGTGTGTGATTGAAACATTCAAATAAGCACAGATAAGATGCTTCCAAATTGGCTGCAATGCTGACGATGATGACTTGCAAAGAAGATCCCCTCTGTGTCTTTGCTTTCTTTTGTACCTGTTAGATGTTCTCTGTAATTCACTGTTAAAGCACTTCAATGTGTTTTCGCCTGTTGAAATAGCAAACGTACTTACTCTGCCAAAACAGCATGGAATTCAAAAATTCAACTTCAAATTTTGTTTTTCAAAAACAGAAAATACAGTTTCTGTTCATTTCCGTCATTTGGGGTAATAAAGGCAAAGCTTCCTTGGGAATATCTGTGTGCGCACTCACAAATGCATGTGAAAACAATCATTTCCATTGTGCATAAAAGTATTTCCCTGTATGAAAAACAAAACTTTATATTCTGTAGGCAGCCATGAAAAATGCAAGTTTGCCTTCTTCAATTCCTTACCTCTTACTGAGACAGTCCTGTAGCATTTTAAGAGAAACTGGAAAAAACTTGTAGCACTTCTGATCCAAAGAGAATCAAATTATCTTGAATTCAAATTTTACCCTAATGTAAGAGGTCTATATGACTCTTCCCTCCATGAAATTACACTTGGCTTTTATCTCAGTTAAGTTAAATATTTATGTAAACCCGAGCCCCTGTCTGCCCCAGTTCTGCATCTGTAAGCAAGCAGGAATAGTATTTCCAACACAAAGGAACATGCATGTTCCTTTTGGACACATATTTGTATATAACCTTAGCAAAACAAAATAAATGCGTAAAATATAGGCCATGCAAATGTAGGAAAAAAATGCTGAGTAAGACATTTTTGTTCTGCTTCTAGGTAGAAACAGTGAAGATATTTTCGGTCCAAGCACATCATTCTGTTCCAACACATTACTTTATTCAATTTGATGAAAATTGAATGACCGGAACATAATTAATGGTTGAAACTCTTTCTGTTTAACAAATTGGAATACTTTGAATACTAACTAGCCATATGCAAAGCTCATCAATATTAATGAAACTTTCCGAAATGTATCATTTATTCTTCATGGACAGAATAGATATTAATTGGAAATAAGTCTTGAAAGTTAGGGGTTTCAGAAGCACAGAAGCGATTGGGGAAAACTCACAATGGTGTCCAAGAGATTTAGAACCCTAAGTTCCATTTTAAAACTATGAATTTTCTGAAGATCCCAGGCACCTATCCACACTGTGAATGCCCGAACAACCTTACAAAGGTGGCCTTCAGTACTGAGCATCCTACTTTTTTGCAATAAGACACAACATGCGAGATCTCAAAAAGTCCAGAAAAACAGAAAAGGGAAAGTCAGACTCTCAAATTAGATTGTGGAAAAAAAAAATCACCATGCTCAAATAAGAGCATGTTAGAGTTAAACCATCTTAACTCTATGAATAGTTCTACGCTGGGTTTTATCTGTTGGATTCACAGTCCTAAACTTTCTTACCGGGAGAGGTTAAACCATGTAAAAAGTGAGCCACGCTTTGATTGTAATAATATGGTGCTAGATGTCCTTGGCTCAGTGTTTTACAAAACTCCAAGATCCTATTTTGCAACAAGCAAGCAATGGACAATAAGGAGAACTGAACGAATGCGAAAAGAGGCTGCAGCTATGCCAGAACAGGACCACACTGAAATAACCATAAAACTAAGATGCATAATGCACTGCCAAAATATCCTAACCAGTCTGCCTTTACCACCGCCTCCAGCTGCCCCTGCCCCCAAATGCTGCTTCTGAGGCATTACCGAAGAGGAAAAAGTTTGCTAGGATACATATGAAAAAACACAGTAAGACTTCTTCTTGGTAACGTACCACCCAGCATCTTAATGAAACAGAAAATCAGCAGCCCACAACCTTGACATCAAATTTTGCCTGATGAAATGAGCAGGTTGTTATCCTCATTAAGAATATGCAATTCATTTGCATGTCTTCAGGTGCAGTCCTTGAACACTGATGTAGGACATCATGTTAACGGCAAAGGCAATGTATTACCATAACAATTATTTATTCAACTCTTCGCATAATAGACTAAAATAGAAGTTATCTAACATTGTGTGAATTACTTGAGCGACAACTTCAGATTATTCTGCAATACTGTGGACTGACTTTTCAAATATGCATTAGCACAATTTTGTCATCAAGTCATTGCCAGTGGAAAGTTTGTTGTTGTTGGCTTTTTTTTACTTTTAATATCTTTCTCATCTCAACTGTTTATTAGATTAAATTTAAGAAGGGTGAGAGAAACATGAGTCATTAAATCACCTGAAGGTGCTTCCTGTTTGTGAGGCAATAACCATTTTCCTGGGCTAATAAATTCAAGGCCCACAGCTGAACATTTATTAGCCCAAGATACAGTTATTGTTAAACTAATTGGAAGCACCCTGAAGTTGTTATTATAATGAAACTTATAATGATTAAATCCTTGGGAGAAATCATCTGCTTTAGAGTGTGAGTTTTTTAATAAGAAACTGAGGAGTTCGGGCAACACTACTGTTCTTGATGAGTTCTAGCACCGAAGGAAGATGCTTGTGTCTGACTCATTCCGAGACCAGTAACGCACATATTTGACATGGAACGGCTCCTAATTTTTTTGCCGAGTTGCTGTACACAGTTATTAGTCAACTACCATTCTTTCTTCCTACCTTGAACACCACCAAGACTGTAAGATATTCAGAGATCACTTGTTGTTGTTAACACCTGCAGCTCAAAGCACAGTGGATTGACCCATTCTTGTCCCTTGCTAACGCCACTCCATTTCAACGCACTCTTTGATCAAGCCAACACAATCATCTAGCTTGCCGTGGCACCGCGACAGCTTTCACAGACATGGTTTTCATAACAGAAAGAACGCAACTCCCACTAAGTCCCCAAATCGGAGCCAAACCATTGAAGACCAGCGAGCTCCTTCCTTTACGTGGAAATCGGTGAGCGTTCGCAAAACTGCATCTAACTGCGGTGTGAGCTGCGGCTGGGAGTGGTCATAGCCATGGACAGTAAGGCACCAAGTACAGGAGAAGCTGCAGCAACTACTGAGCTGTATCAAAACAGAGATACCAATATTGGATTGATCTGTGAGCCTCCAAAGGCAAAAATGGGTTGAAAATTAGCTCAATAAAAGTCAACGAAAAAAAATTCCTATTGATTGTGGCGTGGATTTCAGGGACTAACTTGTATTTTATTGGCAGGATGGAGGCTTTTTCAATGACAACCCATGGCATGAGGATCCCTAGTGCAGGTAGATGCTAAGAGACAAATTTGTACTGCCAATAACAGAGGTCTGCTGAAACTTTAACAGTCTGCCTTGGTGTTCCTATGAACCAGAGCCTAAATCCGTCACCCTGGGGAGTGCATCTCCCCATTGCCTCAAGCAGCCAGCCAGCTCTGTAAGCCAGAGCTAAAGTAAGGCCATGCAGATGAGCAGATTATTTTGGTCTCACTGTGTAACACTCATAATAAGCAGAATGATGGGCTGTGGCCCAATTTTTTTTGTGCAAGGTTTTTGGGGAAGAATCATTTGAACCTCCTTCCATGAGGCAGCAAGGACAATGAAACAATAAAAATCCCACCTGCAGGGCAGAAATACACGCTGCAAACCAGCTGAATGGAGAGCAACGAATGTTAAAAACAGGGTAAATAAGAGAAACTCACCCTCTGGCATGCAGGCTTGGCTTGCTTCGTCTTGGCTTTGTTCACCTTTGGTTCCCAAAGCATCAATGAACCTCTAGCCAGTGTCATTCCACTATCATTTCTATTCAGTACCACCTCTTTGAGAGGCAAATCAAGTTAGAGTATCCCTTTTGGCTTTTCCTAAAGCTTTGAGGGACAGTGAAGACACAAAGCCAGCTTCCCAATCAGTGCAATGCACTGGTGTCCACAGTGTTATGCGGATAGATTGGAGCTAGCACCCTGCCGACTTGCAAATGGTGGAAAATTCTCCTGAAAATGCACCGATAAGATCTCCCTGCACATCACCCCCTTACTCTCAGTCATTTATTTTTAGACAATAGCCATTTCCTACTGAGCTTTCTTTTCGACAGATCTGTTACTGAATGTGGGACAACGATAATTAGCGTGCCAAGTACCTAGAATAAGTTTTAAATTGGTAGTGGCCTGGATGAGATCATCAAAGAGTTATTCACTACATCGGCAGCAGGGAAAGGATTTTGGAAGCTGTCAGTGGAAATACCAGCCACAGGAAAAGTGAGCAGGCACACTATTGATACTGAAAGTTTCTGAAACTGCAGTCATTTCAAGGCCTGGAGTACGTACAGCTATGGACAAATATTTGTCCATAAATACTATTTCCACTCCCTTTAAAGAAAAGGCCACTTTTTCCATTGACTTCAATAAGCACTGGATCTGATATAAAGTGATCGGGCTAAAAGGCATGTAAATGCAGCTGTCATTTTGAAAATCATTCATCCATCTGACTTGCCATTTGGGCAGCTTTAATTAATTTGCCTTGCTGCTATACCCTTGCAAAGCCCACACACTCCAGTGTAAGTGTCTGTTCCAGACACCACAGCGAAGCAACAATTACATCAATTTTAGCAGCTCTTATTATTAAAAGATGCATATATAAATACACTTCAAAGCTTGTAGCAATGTGTGAACCTCAAAACATTAATTTTTTTCAAAACAACTCCATCTATTTAATTTCATAACGTAATGCATGTGTATAAGGAGACTTGAAGTTACCCTGTATACGAAGCTTTTAGTTTTTCCCTCAGATTTTTTTTTCTGTTTTTCCTCATATAATCACGTTTAAGAAAGCCTTATCAATATTTACCTTGATTCACGCTTTCCAAACAATGTAATATTTGATTGAACTCTGATCCTGTGAAATAAAATGTATGCATTCAGTAGCTGTTTCTTCTTCTAGGTCCCCTGTGAAAATACAATTCAGACTCGTTTTGGCTACTGAAAAGGTTTGTAGGTGCAATGAAAGAGAGCGAATAAGCTAGTGCCCTCTTGTTAGGTGCGTGAGTATAAGGTGATATTTGTGCAGGACAGAAGCTTGGGTTCTCGGTAGGGTTCTGTCTGTACAAGCAAAGCAGTGGAATATCTGAATGTGAAGGGTGATCGAGCAGGTCCCGCTGCTGGGGGGCTGCAGACCGGAGGAGCTCCCTCCACAGCTCTGCACAGCACACTACGGGTTTCCCTGCAGCTCCCCAACTCAGGCACACAGGGGCTGGTCACTGGAGAAGACCAAAAGGCTGCATCTGAAAAATCTTATAATAACGATAGGTTCTGATTACTTAACGCAGTCAGCTTCTCATATGTGAGCCAGGAAGCTAGATCTACATCTTCAATGTATTTTTCTCTCCTCAAAATACCAGAAAGCAGCTTAACCTTGAAAATACCGCTTAGCTCACAAAAAAAAAGAAAAAAGTAGTTTATTCAGAAAGTGGTAATTAATTTTCTACAGAGGCTGAAATCACTCTGCCTAAAGCAAAATCCTTCTGACATTATTAAATGTCACAGTGCAGTTAAAGCACAATTATAAACTAATTCACAGAATAAATCTCATTAGTTTCCCGAGGCCTTATGAATAAACTGAAAGAAAAACGTTACCATATTTGACTTTCATCTCGGCTTTCCTGAACAGATATACAATCAAAAAGCATAACATTTTAATAATTACAGATGATTAAAAACAGATCATTTGGAGAAACAGCTAGGTAAAACTGACTGCTGGGTACTTGCTGCACACGAACAATGGAAAAGTGCTCCATCTTTACCCAGCACCATTAAATTCTATCTAGAACTGAAAAATAAATTTAAAAAAAGCAATGAGAAAGTGATTTGAGAGGTCATCCGATCTGGTGGATCTTGCAGCGACCAGATTACAGGAGGGTAAGTATAACCGAGCGTAACCCATTGCATCTCCTGGACCATCCGGTAAGTGTTTGTGCGTTCAAGTGTAGATGCACTTGAGCGTACCCGCTTCCTTAATCAGATGGGTGTCGGCTCTGCTCCAGAAGTTGCAAAACTGGATTTGTTCACTGCTGGAATCCAGGAAAACAAGCTTCATTTCTCAATAACAGTTTAGAAAACAAATGCATTTGAAGCAAGCAGTGAATTTCATAGGTTAAACTTTCAAATAAGATATCTCAGTATTTGGAAATCTTGGTGGTTTTTTTGTTAACCCAAAGGAAAGTTATAGTAAAGTCAATAAAAATCTGTGAAGCCTTGCTATTTTAGCTGTTTACAGCTCCCTTAGAATTTCTTCAAAGTTACCTGTCTCACACACCCCACGTGGACGCAACAAAGCAAGCAGGGACTAGATGGTCTAAGTTTGACAAAATACCTTCGTTATTTGTATTTCCTTGCTTGTGCTCTGCGCACAGCTGTCACCTCTCACTAAAGCATTGAGGTCATAATTTTCCATGGGAACAGGTGCTGGGCTGAATCCAGATTGTTATCTTCTTAACAGATAAATTAAATTCTGCTGGAAAATTAGGATGACTAAAAGCAGCCACTAAAGGCAAAAACTTGCCCTGCTGAATTGATGACAGGGGATTTATTCTCCCAAAGTCTTTCAGACTGACTTGTGTAAAGCACTTTTATGAGCTAACTAACATGACGAAAACACATTTATTGGAAAACTCACGAATTGTAAAGACATACAATCTCCCTGTTGGATTCAATTTCAAAGGAGTAATTTCCACCTCCTCGGCAGCAGATACACACACATTGCCATCTTTGTTTAAATAGGGATGAACCTTCTGGGCCTGGGAATTTGGCTTTGATTCAATTACTGCTGAAGGCTAAGCAGCTTATCCGCAGCTTAGCTGAAGCAGAGATCCAGCTGGCCCACAAAGCCCAGGTGACAATCAAAGTTTAGGGCAGCAAGTATGGATCCAAAATTTGGTTCAAGCCACCGAAAAGACAAAGGCCCATCGGAAATAGCCATAAGGACTATCCTGTGGGCTCAAGCACTGGAATGGGGTTCAGCAGATGGGATTTGGGTTCCTGGTTGTGCTACAGACTGCACAGAGAAATGACTCAAACTCTGTTCTGCGATTCCACTGCTGCAAAACAACTCGGTATTCAACTCAAAGCTATTACTCAACATTTGCTTATGAATGTGTTCCTAAAGAACTTCCACTGATATCTGTACAGCACTCAAGTATTGCAAATATGGGACCTGCTTATGAAAGTAGATAAACAAGTGACACTCTTCTAATTTCAGCCTGTATAAAAGTAGAAACACAGACCTGCCAGATCTTTACAAAGCCGCCATAACCACAGACCAAACGTTGGACTTTAATGCAACAGCGGCAATTTACAGCAGCAGAGAACCTGCCTGATCCTGTAACAGCAACTGTGGAGAAGTTTAAATTTCTAATTATGAGGTGATCATAAACAACTACCACCTGAAAACGTAATAGAAAACAAATAAAAAGATAGTGGAAGAGTTCGCTAAATAAAGAATATACAAGAGACTTACATACCGCAGTAAAGAGAACACGTTTACTACCATACTATTAAACAGAAGAGTGACATTTATTTTTGCACCATCTTTATAGTGTTACTTATAGCAGAATCAAATTCAAAGATTTCCTTTTCTAGGGTTCTTTGTGTGTGGTTTTTCCCCCTTACACTGCTATGGTCAATGCATTATATTTAGTTGATTGCAAAGAAAAAACCTCATGTAGTGGGAAATAATTGCAACATTTGCTTAAATCACATTGGACATAAGAAGGAGAAGAAATATAAACCAATCTTATTCACATTGAGACTACAATCTCCTGTGATGTCCTACTTGCCAGCTTTTTTTTCCAGTATCCTAATATACAGATAATTTTACAAATAGAAAACTGCATCTAAAGATTTAGAACCTTGTTGGTTTTTTTGTTTTGTTTTGTTTTTAAACCAATTCAATTCATCTGCTAGAGGAAATAATAAAAGCAAGACACAATTTAGTGAGGACTTGAATATTTTTCTTTTTGCAAAGAAAGGAGATAAACAGTTGCTCCAAGACAGAGAACCTGAAAATAACAATGGCTAAAAGACCGAAGAAGCATGGCAAGAAGATGAACCCACTCATCCAAAGAGGAAACCTTAGAGAATAGAAATCTTTGCAGCTTCAGAAACACACCAGCCACATTAGCATCATCCTATATATCACTGGTTTTTTGAGGAATGGAATGAAGTGTAGCAGGTAACTTTTTCATGTTATGTTCACACTTACTCCTGGCCTCAACTCATCTAAATTAGGAAGCTGCATATGATAAATTCAGTCAACAGCAGATGATGAGCGACGCAATTCCCGGGCGAGTCACTCTGATGTAGGAGTGTATGAAGCAAGGCTGACTACATTAATGCCTAATATCAGATGAGATGGATTTAATCTTAGTGCTTGTCTGGGACAACCAATTTTAGTCATTTGAGGAATTGGTTATAATTCAGCCCATACAGCAATTGTTTGCCGGATGAAGCTGCAGCTCCGGTTTAACTCAGTGGGACTGTTGCAATCATCTTTAAGTAGGTGGATAGATCTTGTGAATCAAAATCTAATCGTTTTAACGATACTAAAAAAACCCAGGGAAAAATGTACTTGGCAACAGAGAGGGAAGTGAGTGCAATCTCAGAAAGTTGCTAAAACAAGGGGGAAACTGCATTTGTTTGTATTCATTTCCTACCGTGGTAATTATCTCTGCAGATTTCCTGATAAGTCTCTGGGAAGGAGTCACGGAGAGCTGTAATACATTATTCAGCAAGTGTCACTTTGTGGGAATGGAACCAGTGTTCATTAGAGAGCCATAAGCAGACTTTTTACAGTGAAATTGTAACAAAGCAGGGTAGTTTGATGTTTGCAAAAGGAATACTAATTTCACTGTTGTTTCTGGAAAAATCTGCTATTTTCAAGACAACTTTTCTAAACCAATAAATCCTGTGCCAGCAAGAGGCCCAGTAAAGATGCACAGATTTTAGTAACTCATCATAATCCTTTGTAATCTCTTTAGAAATATGACCTGCTTATAAGGATGCGTGACTCTAGTGTTCTACAAAAATATTCCCAATCATTCCAGACTGAAGAACCCAAGAGCTTGGGTTATTTTCTATGCAGCTGAGAAAAAGGCAATGATTCACTGACTTCGGAGACTTGAGCTGCAGCAGGTGCAGCAGTTGTAGTGCACAGCAACACAGCTGTGAGCAGAACTATTTCCTCAAACTCAAGAAAATTTACACCGTCACAACTCAAATCAGACACTGCTTGTATCATGCCATTCCACCAGCTGCAAGGGGGAGACAGTCAATAGGCAAGGAGTTCGCAAGGCAGGGCTCACTATGCTGGGAAGCAGTGCTAACCCTTCCGTAATTTCAGATCTGGAATTGAATCAATAATTTCAATCCCTCTGTTGACATGGCAAGGGGTTTTCTATGCTTCCTACCCCAAAAGGCAATTGAGAGGATCTGGGAAAGGTCAACATTTCAGAGAATTAGACCAAATCTTGCAAAAATTTTCCTGTGTTTGAAGGATCTCCAACTCAGCTCTCTAGAAAAGGGCCAGAGGTACCAATACAATGAGATCTTTCCTCCTACCAACCCCCCCTCAGATACTTTCACCTTACCACATAAGCTGTCTCTAGCCATTTACGAGTTATCTTTGCACAAGGGTTGCACTTTGTCAATGACACTGCATTAATAAAGATACGATATTGCTGGTAAAAAGGTCATTCCTACTGGTTTATCTGTTCTTGTATGGAAATATATAGAGGTCGGCCTAATTTGTCATGTTAGTATTTTCACTCACATAAAAGTATCTTTATGCAAGATAAAACAAAAACAGAGAAACAATAAAAGCTTTCTTTCAACCTAAACCCACACAAAATAAGCCTCAGCTGGTAATCCGGACCTGAGCAAAGGATTCTCAGTGTTACAGGGAAAATAAAAACCTGCCTTGAGCTGCAAAGTTATGAGAAAGAAATTTGCTTAAACACCAGTCCAAGCTTTAGAAAAATTTGATTTTCTTCCTATAGAATTCAAGTCTGATGGGGAACGGTTAATTGACTTTCTGATCCACGAAGAGAAGAGGAGGGACAAGATAATCCTTAACCGACAGAGGAAGGCCAACGGCAAGTGGAAGGGTAACTAATTTATCTTCAAAGTCAACACAGATTCATGCTCTGAGAGAACTGCATAATTAACACCGCAAGGGGAGCTGCACCAAGCAACGCTATTGATGAACCTGTCCTGCAGGTATAAATTCAGATTCAGAGTTGACAGGACAGTTGACATAGATCAGCACAGCTCCATGGCTGGAGCCCACCGGCATCAACTGAGCATCTAGCCCCAAAACTGCAGCAGGCAGCGAGCTCTGGAAACAGGTTGGCATAACTGCACCTCAACAATTAGGCAAGGTTTTCTCTCTTGCAAAAATTATTCCAGCCTTTAACTGAACTCGAGTCAGCCTTCTCATAAATAATTTTGCTAATAAGCAGATGTTAATTATATTCACTGGGCTCNATCAGTCAAATGAACCAAGGTCAGAGATGTACCAAACAAATGATGCCTGGAGCAGATAACTCAGAAGTCAGTGGTGCTTAGAGATTAATAATTAAGGGCTGATCTTTTGCATAACGGACACTTTAAAACAGCAACAGTCCACAGTGTTGCTCATCTTTAAATGAAGGAATTAACTTCCCAAACCATATTTGGGGACCCTTACAAAAACAAACCATCACTGTTAGCTATGTTCTGGGAAGTTTAGGGGAAGTTATCTACAGACATAACTATAGAACATAATGGTAGCACTCGGTTTAAAAAAAAAAAAAAACCCCCAAAACCAAACCCACAACCCCCCCCCCCAACAACTACATGTATTCAGTAATTTTATCCCAAAGTTTTTGTAAACGGGAGCGTAAATGCCATACAAGGTGTTCTTAGAGATAGGTTTTACTGGATGTTCTTAGGTTTCAAAAATGATTTAAACTCTGAAAGATGCAGAAGGGCACATTGTGGACTTTTTGAAAAAATACAGGAACAGACCTAGATTCCCAAAGATCACATACGTAACTCCCCATGGGATCCTAACTAGCGAGACAGTTTTTATGCCTAGTAGGAATTACAAACCTAAATGTCTTTGATGTTCAAAGACTATGTTTAATCCAGGACTGATTTCTATGGAGTTAGACATCTAACCCAACCAAGTGCTCCCGAAAATCCCACTAACACACCTGAATGTTTAGACATGTACACATCTCTAAATCTAAGTCCCAGTTCCACATGGTTACATCCGAGATCTTCCATTATCAAAGCCTACATAATGGTTTATGACTGTGTCTTGGGACATCTAATTAGGCAGCAATTGAAACGGCTGCAGCAGTTCTGCAACATCAAAGTCATGTTATCTATCGAATTGCCAGTGTTGTTTTCTGCCTTTCTTACGGGGGACGTGCTCCAAGGCTTACTGGAGACAACAGAAAGGCTGTCACTGGTTTCACTGGTGTCAAGAACTGGTCTGTTATGGAGCGCTTTCATCCAATCCGCAGACCACTCCAAATCAACTGCCTTGTGTTGTACATCTGTTATCAGAAACAGGACAGCTTGAGACAGTTACCCTGTCAAGTGGCTTGCACAGGAGTCACATGCAGCGGTCACTAGCCAAACAGCAGCACTTCCCTCAAGTAAACTTAGCATTTAATATGTCTTAACTTCATCATCAGAATATATGCAGGCTTTGGAAACATGAAGTAGTGCTTAACATACACCTCTGATACAACGTTGGTGTAGTCTGAGTCTTGACATCTACAGAAGAGCCATGGGAGAAGTCCTCAAACACATTTTCTGTTACATAAATAAAGGAATTTTTAGCATGCAGGGGAGCTGTGAGTAATAGAGCAGAAATTAAAATGCCTGTATCTGGTAAATATCCATGCTGGCCATTAGCAATGGCAAATAAAGCTATTCTTCTGAAACAGTCACTGTGGAACAGGGGCATAATCACGCTGGAGTGCAATTACAGCTGCACGTGTGTAATGGAGTATTTTTAGTTTGCTGGAACAAGAGAAGTTATGGCTGAGCCTTTGAGTTTTTGCAGATAAGAAATGTCCTTTGTTTTCCATATATCCATTCATAAAGAACACATATGTGCCTGTAACAACAGGAGGAGAACAACATTACCCAGTGAATCACCAATATCCTTTGTTGCATTTCTTACCAGGAGCATGACTTAAAACTAGAGGAAGTATGTCTGTGTGTGCACACAAACATACAAAATGTGCCTTGCACACACCTATACATACCTACATTTTAAAACACGTGGGTTAATATCTATTCCATATACCGCTCTACACAGGCATCATCCCACTGCTTTCAGTCAGAATTTGTAAACTTGCAGCAGTGATGCATGGAGACCAGAATGGAGACAGGATTTAACCCTGAGAAGGTGATGGTTGGCTATATTGGAAGCACCTGACATCATCCACATCACATGTGACAGCTCTTGACCGAGAAAAGCGACATTTTGTACTATGTGTGTAAGGGGAAAAAAAAAAGAAAAAGAAAAACCCACTGTCAAGCTTTGGGCAAACTATAGCACAGATAAAATCTTGATGCTAACGATTTGCCAGCCACAAACAAGACTGCGACTTGAAGGCAAGAATGGCAACAGGCTTTGGAACCTAGTCCTGGTACTGGGAACTGGGAGCAGTGCTGTCCCTCGGCGCCTGGCCCGGCATCAGGACTCCGTGGCATTGTAGCAAACAAACTGTCCACAGCCAAAGGGGTTTTTAGCTCAGGTCTTGAAGCCAGCAGCTCTGTTCTCATCTTCTTCCTTCCCCCAACAGTGATCTTTTGCAGCACAGCTCTGGATGCTCATGCAATCTGCAGAGCATGACGCTGCCACAGCTGTGCACCCAGCTTCAGCTGGCCTCCAAAACAGGGCAAGTTCTGCTATTGACACCAGTGGGAACAGAAGTCTTAAGAATCTTATTTTTGAAACTTTGAGCTCCTTCAACTCCTTCTCTGCTTTGCTCAATACCTGGGAGGACCAAGTCCAACAGCAAAAGAGTTAGCTGGGCATATCCCTTCAGATTTTATGGGTTGGGCCGAAAATTATAGGACAGCTTCCACGTTCCCTCTTGTGTCTACGTTTGCAGTGTCTGTCTCTAATACAGTTAATTCACAGAGGTAAAAAGAAAACAGAATCAGGTCTCTAGACTGCCACTTCCTAGGACTCAGCCTTGCTTGAGCCCTCAGTCATTGGTATTGATTCCCGTCAACAAAAGCACACCCCGACTTGGCTAGCAACTTGCAATACGCATAAATGTGGCATCGTATAGCAGAGATTATAAACACAGGAAGCCTTCATTCGGCAACATCCTCTAACCTCCCTACGTGGTACAGATCTGTCCACTTAGGAGGGGTTCTTGGACTAGCTGTTAACAACTTTGTAGAAATCCAGATATTATTTTTAAAAATTCAAAATACAATCTATTTCTACAGAGTTTCTTCTTCCTAGTACACTTCCATGTGAAAAATGTGGTTATGCAAGAGACACATCCAACAGCCATTTGAGCTTTTGCTGTGCAGCAGCTAGCCCCAGAAAATCATCAGCACCGGATAGAGTCTAAGCACACACACACATCTGTACCGATGCCATTTTTCAAGGATGCTTTGATTAAAAATACCAGGCTGGCCTACAGGCTTTCTCAGCAGTTTGAAACGCAGGTCTGCTCCCTCCTTGCTGCATGCAAATGTTATTCTTAAACTGTTTATCACCAAAGAGCTGGATGTGGGTTCTCCCAGGCAAGCAACAGACCCTGGCAGCTTTTACCTGTCATTGGCAGAAATCAGTTCCCAAGTTCTTCGCTAACCAACGTACACAATGTCTGCTTGATTGCTCTCTTCGAGGTCAGTCCTTGAGGTGCTGAGCATGTCCTTGACTCCCCTGAATTCACTGGGAAATAAGCAGATGCAGAAAGTCAACGATATTTGTATTTCTCTCCACCGTCTTTAGCTGAGACAACGTTCCAAGAGGAAAGGCGCTGTCAGTACCAAGAGGTCGGGAGCACGTTGGTTCAACAGGGTAAGGAAAGCCGGCAGCTCTATATTCTGTTAAATCTCTTTTTGTACAAAATCAAGAAGCTGTTGGCTCCAGTACAGTCAATTCAGCATTTTACACATGAAAAAAGAAAAAGCCAAAACAAAAAATGTTCAGAGCTTTCAAAACACACTCTTTTGTTATCTCAAACAACCTTAGTGGGAGCCAAAGATCTGCAGTACGCATCAGACAGATGTGCATTTCAGCACAGAGCAGATTGCATGTTTTCAAGCTGCTGGTTTCCATCTGATTTAATATTCAGATTCATTGGCATACACCAGCAGCTGAAAACGAAGGCCTTCCAGAAACTCAACTTTTCAAGTCATCATACAATTGTTCATGTGCAACAAAACAGAAAAAGCATATGGGGGAGGCACGCCAGTGCTCTGTGAGTAATTTCTCTCTCTTTTTACATTTTTGAAACACAACTGGAAAACATTTTGAAGTATACGTTTTGAAAAAGGAAGCAAACCAGAAGTTTATATACTGTTTGTGTGCTTACGTGTGCTAAGAAGGAAGCATATGTTCTAGGAAAGGGCTGTTCTGAACTTTGTACAGCTGCAAGCAGAGCTGATCTGCTCAGAGCCAGGAAGAAATTCCACACGCTCAAATTCCTCTAATTACAAAAGCATTACGTCAGCCCCAAGTTGGATTTAGAATTTAAAGGTTATCCCGAACACAGCCATATGTAAGTCAAAATTTACCATGAACATATATGATGGGTCAGGGTGACATTTTTCACTGCACTATAGTAATTAGATTAAGTTTTGGGATACAGCTGTCTCGTGCAATTGAAAATTCTCCCTAAGCTGTCATTTACAGAAGGCAGTCCTCCATATTTCCCATGTGGTCCTTCATGTTGTAATTTGAATAAATAATGCTCCTAAACTTACTTTCAGCCACAAAGTGATTTGAAAATTATCACTCTGATCATGCGAAGTCTCTCCCGATTCTAACAAGCTGTCAAGATTTTGAAACCGGCAGTGAAAGAAAGGTCATTAGTGAGGGCAAGGAAATAAAAAGCTGAGGAACAGATTTTCATGCTAGCAGGAAGAGGAGAAAAATCAGACATTCTCTCTCCCCTTTTTCTCCATTCTATAAAAATGCTGCTTTGATTCCTTCCAGAAGGTGTTGTCAAAATATTAAGGGTTTGATAGGATATATAGGGAAAGATCTAAAGGTATGAGGGGAACCTGCTTTTGGCCAAAAAGATAATATTTTACAATAATAAAACACTATCTCTATATTCACAAGTAGAAAAAGAAGTCTTCTGGATGAGAGATGCTATATAAACAAAGTGCAAAGGACACTGGAAGGAGGCAGAAGCACTCAGATGTGTTCCACACTTTACTAAGACTTTACCAAACATTCAGGTGAAGACTCTGTCATGTAAATAGTTTCGCCAAGGTAACACAGTTAGTTAGTGATAGCACGGAGATCTGAAACCTTCTCAAAGAGCCCGATACTAGCCCATATCTTATTCTCCCTGTACAGAAAGCAGGCTGCCTATAGATTGACTTAGCGACACATGCGTATCTTTATCTTTTTGGAATAAATCAAAAGTTTCTGCTGTCAGCAAACTCTGACATTGAACGTTGAATTGAATGTTTCACCTTACACTAGGCAGAGCCTCCCAAACAGCTCTATAAAGAGCAAAGACAACAGCTGCTGTCTTGTGCTCTCCATGGTGTACTATAACTAAAGACTTTCTCCCTGACAGCATGCAGCAACTGCGTCATTATATTACTTTGTGCAGCCAAACGCTGTGGATATAAAGAACCCAAGACACAACCTTCAGAAACATATTACAGATAAATAAATTGCCTTTGACATTGCCCATTCCTCCTACACTTTCAAAGATAGGCTGAATGTTGGAGCATTATGAATTTTCCCAGATGTTCAAGCTAATTTAATAGGAATAATCTGTTTATTATAATACATATAGCTCCAACCCATCAATTGTAGAGTGGCTGTGTGGCAAGGCTGCTCCCTTGGGTACCGTAAAGGCTAAGCCACTGTGCATGCTTCACGCACACTTGTTGACTAATATATTATGTGGCATATCTCAGCAAGAAACTGTATTCCCAGTAGGCCTTAGACTTAAAAAGAATGAGCAGGAAGAGAGTCTACGTGTAACCTGTATGAAGTAGGTATTGAAGAGGAACAATAACACAGAAGGTCCTTTTTATAGCAGAGACAGGACCTAAATAGATGATGACAAACTTGGGTAAGGGATAAAGACAGAAACCAGACAACAAAACATATCATTACAATCCATCCCATGGGTTGAAGACCTCGGTTAGATTACATCCCTGGGTCATTACAGGATAATTCTCACACCCACATTAATAGCAAAAGCCCCGTTGTGTCTCTGGGACTGGAATTTCACAGGTATGAGCTCCTAACCTCCGATGAGAATCCAACTTTCGTGAAACTGAGGTGCCTTGGACTCTGGGTTTTGGCTTAACATGGCTGTGAAATTCAGACCTGCAACCAGCCTCCCTTGAAGTTTGGGAAGCGTTAAAATATTAAAGCTTAGATCAGGTCCTAACTCTGCAGAAAACAGTGACCTAGCTTTCTAAGTCCAAAACTTGTTTGGAGCTGGGAGTTTGTACACTGTTGGGCCTGTATGAACAGCTTCCACACACTTCAGTGCCAGTTAAATGCATACAGGTCTTTTATAAAGATAAAAACTTGTTTGGACATTCTGCTAAGGATATGGTTCAGACTGCTTTAACAAAGTCCCTCATTCAAGGTCACAGAGCCTGAAAGAGACTCCCCACTGTCACATCCCTAGCCAACAGGCTGGGTTAAAAAATATATACCCTTTCTGCCCTATATTAGGTCTGACTGTGACTTTGGAGTACACCTAAATTCCCCTCTGTCTCATTTTATTTGATAAGTGGCTAATTTTCACAGATGTTAAACCTGTTTCTATCTATGCTGGGAAAAGATAGACCCTGTATACAGAGGTCCATCATGCCATGAAGCATGTCTAATTCTTACATTCCAGAACAAGAACCACAATGCTAGTTAAAAAATAACACTCAGGATCTCAAAACCATTATGCTTTATAGAGATAAGGCTGAGCACTTTTCTGAGTATCACTTGGGCAGTTTTTTCTTCTTTTCCTCAGCTACTCAGTTTCCTTACTGGAGGACTTGTGATCTGAAACCTGGATGCATTAGCATCCCAGGCCCAATTTGTGAACCTAATTAGTGTTAAAAATCTTAAGTTATTCTAGGCTTACATTCTTCCAAATCAGAACTAAGCAAAACGTTGGGAGCATTCCTATTTGTAATTGCTGGCATTTCCCAAATTCTGCTAATAAAATAGGTATGAGAACATACTTTCTCCTAGCTACATTGAATGTAAAGGAGATTAAGGGGTTGGGGTTTTTTTGGATTTCTGCATGTTACTTTTTCATTGCTTGTTTTCTATGGAGACAGGTCTCCTCAATAGATTGTTCTGTTTCTCTTTCCTTTCAGAGCTCTGGGAAAACACACAAGACCTCAGATCAAGCGCATGGAATGAAAAAAATGAAATTTAAAGAAGAAATTTCAATTTTTCTGCACCATCTGCTTTTCTGGGGCACCAATTAAAAAGTACAGAATGCAACATCATATGATAGGGACCAAACCTGTTCTGCAACAATGTTTTATAGAAATGCATTCATCTCTTTTTTCCCCTCTCCAAAGATGCAGGAGGAGGAAGTGCAACATATGTAAAAATTGAAAATACTGAAAAGATTCTCATGTGGGGTTTAATGTTTGGAATAAGACTATATTTAGATCAACACTATTTAGTGGTTGGCTCCTTCCCAATTTTCACAGCTGAGGCTTTTCAATTATTTTAAAGTCTTAGTCTAGTTGGCTTGTTGGTATTGCACAGAAACCCTGTAGGAGCGCTCTGGCTTTCCTCTCAGAAATCAAATGCCAATTTGGTGCCTAAATCATAAAACCAACCCTTCTTTAAGCACTGTGCATAATCAGACTCACAGTGTTTTCACCTTTATTACATGCAAGCTCCAGAGAATGGAAAACGCAGAGACAACTGTCCTCTGGAGTTCATGCAGTTCATGAAACTTGAGGATCAAAAAGCTAGCAATAGACAAAATAACATGAATGGATGCAGCTAAAAATTATCAAAAAGGAGAGATCAAAAAAGGAACTGATCCAACCTATCCCAACAAAATCAGTGATAATTTAAGCAAAATTTTTGCCCTGAAAGAATGGAATGGATAAAAAAGAAAAAGGCCATAGTATGATTATCGATTTTACTAAAGTACATAGACTGCAGTGATTGTCACCTATGCACATTGCAGAAGTATCACGCAGTATGTGTCATGAACTGGCAAGCAGATTGCACGTCCCCCTGCGAAAGGAGCACTGGGCTCTACCAGGTCCGTACTGTAAATGCCAACATCCCTCCTTCGCAGCTGGCAAAGGTTGATGAAAATTCAAGGTGATGTCTAAAGAAAAATGGACTGCCCCCGAAGGCTGGCAGGATAAGTGAAACAAAGAGCACTCAAGATCAGAAAGGACAAAATTACCCCAGTTTCTGCAAGGCCAAGTGTGTTGAAGGTGCTGGGAGGAGAAGCACAGAACTGGAGCATAGGACTGCACAGAGATGTTTAAACCACTCAGATAAAGAGCACTGAGATGTACAGGCACACTGAGAACCATGCAGTTTAATTTCCTGTTAAATGATACTGTTTTATAAACAAGATTCTGTACAGTTCATCCTTTTTTGTTAGTGGATAATAAACTGGAATGGATAGTTAGAAGATAATTAGCAAGAGTGCTTTTACAGTTAATTGGCAAGACTTATTTTACTCTGCACAATGCCAGGTGCTATCTGAAGTGCTCATCTTCTACGGCACTTCAATCAAATGCTGTGCAGAGACGAGCAGATGATCCACAGCTCAACAGCAAAGGATATGTAGACATAGGAAGGAATAAAACCACAAATATATTTAGGCTGGAGCAAAACCAGAGGCACATAAGGGGC
>WAAD01016694.1:94960-127619 GCA_013389945.1 Fregata magnificens
TATTCTATATATAATAGGATAATATATTTTAGGAGTCATGGTGGTGTTAGTTGATGGTTGGACTTGATGATCTTAGAGGTCTTTTCCAACCTTAATGATTCTATGATTCTATGGACTAGCTCATTAAAGACCATGTACCATCTACAAACCTCAAAGCACTCAAGTCTAATTGCCTTGTACATAGCAAATTCTCAGAATAGAAGAACGAAGATATTTTCAAAAGACATGTTTAAAACTTCCAAGTTAAAAGTTTAGATTTAAATCTTTGTGTTTTATTCAACACCTTGCCACGGACCTTAATAAATCAGGCATCACAGAAGAATCAGGAGAACTGGCACAAAAGGGCCTCAATCAAATTTCCACCATTTCCATCATCCCAAAACATTTCCCTCCCTCCCACAGATATCCTTTCTCCCATTAACGAAGCAGTAAGCAGCCTGTTACAGCATCTTGCAGCTCTGTCAGCCCAATGCAGGGTAGAGAGCCTTCTGTAGCACGTCAAGCAACAGAACAGTTACTTAATTATCCTGCCAGTTTTAGCAGATATTTGATACAATCATTCATAATATAAATTACTTCTACAGGGAGCATGAACGTTCCATTTAAAATATCACAATGTACAAACATCAGCAGTTCCCAATTATTAAGTGCAAATGTAGGAGGCTACTTAACTGCAATTAGCAGCAGCCATATTAGGTTTTTTCTTAGTTTGTGTTTATTTTTAAGATATTAGAGCTTAATTTATGTCTAATATGTGAAATCTGGTTTTGAGTGAAGTTTAGAGAGCTAGGAAATCCCAAAGTAAATCATCCAGATTAGTCACAACGCTTGTAAGAAAATTATATGTCATCAATATGCCTCCCAGTTCCAAGAAAAAGAAGTCTTCCGTTCTGCATCAATGGCACATTAGTTTTATTAGAGGTAATTGTGTTTATTTGTTCTAACTACTAACAAGTTGGTGAAAGTGGGGGTGAAAAAATCTTGAAAAAGCTCTTTTTTCCCTATTTTTTGTAAGTGATGATTTAGAGTATAATACTGCTTGATTAGATTTACAGTTAACTCCAAAATAAAACAACTCTCCACATAAAAAGAAAGGGAAAGTACATATTCATTTTTTTCTACTCTGAATACTGACATTTGAAGTTTGTAAAAATTAAATTCGGCAAATTTTTGAGTACATCTTACGTACACATGCTATTAACTTCTTAGAAAACATTTATCAGGGTGCAACCAAACAAAATCGCTTTGCACATGAAACTTGATGTCCAGGCCTTTCTATCATCAGCTCAAACACCAGGTGGGTGTTTTTTATGGTACGACCCGTGAAACTGAGGAGCTAAATAAGGCTTCCTCTCTCAAATGNTAAAGAAAAATGGACTGCCCCCGAAGGCTGGCAGGATAAGTGAAACAAAGAGCACTCAAGATCAGAAAGGACAAAATTACCCCAGTTTCTGCAAGGCCAAGTGTGTTGAAGGTGCTGGGAGGAGAAGCACAGAACTGGAGCATAGGACTGCACAGAGATGTTTAAACCACTCAGATAAAGAGCACTGAGATGTACAGGCACACTGAGAACCATGCAGTTTAATTTCCTGTTAAATGATACTGTTTTATAAACAAGATTCTGTACAGTTCATCCTTTTTTGTTAGTGGATAATAAACTGGAATGGATAGTTAGAAGATAATTAGCAAGAGTGCTTTTACAGTTAATTGGCAAGACTTATTTTACTCTGCACAATGCCAGGTGCTATCTGAAGTGCTCATCTTCTACGGCACTTCAATCAAATGCTGTGCAGAGACGAGCAGATGATCCACAGCTCAACAGCAAAGGATATGTAGACATAGGAAGGAATAAAACCACAAATATATTTAGGCTGGAGCAAAACCAGAGGCACATAAGGGGCTCTTAACTGCTTCTAAAAGATTCAACATCATAAGTCTGATTTTGATTTTGTCAATGAAAATTTCAAATAAGCTCACTACAAAAATGAATGAGCATCAGCAAGATACAAATTGTAAATTGAAAAGTAATAAAAGTTTCACTGCTAGGTAAAGTTGCTAGCTATAACTAAGGAGCCCGTGCTGTCAAATGCTTGTGAGTGATTAATTTTCACACTCCAGGAGATTACAGAAGGTTTTTTTCATAACATTCTTCACTGCCTTAAACCCTGTGAAATTATTTATAACCATGAAAAGGGTATACATCATTTTTATTCTGATCTGATATTATACTGCAATGGCTTTTCACTAATCTGCGTAACTGTACAAAGCTTAGGACCCCTCAACTTTTCTTTCCATCAATTATTTAAACGGTGATTTCCATTTTTTTTCCATTGACCGCTAATTAACATTAACTTGCTGCTTTTATACAATTTTCTTAGGCAGAAAGGCAGCTAGCAAATTCTTAGCAGGGCTGAAATTGCATCAATAAGTGTGGCTTAAGTTTATGCCAGCATTGCAAAAAGAAGTAGCTATGTTAGGTAACAAACATTCTATATATAATATATAATATATATTCTATATATATTCTATNAAGTCTAATTGCCTTGTACATAGCAAATTCTCAGAATAGAAGAACGAAGATATTTTCAAAAGACATGTTTAAAACTTCCAAGTTAAAAGTTTAGATTTAAATCTTTGTGTTTTATTCAACACCTTGCCACGGACCTTAATAAATCAGGCATCACAGAAGAATCAGGAGAACTGGCACAAAAGGGCCTCAATCAAATTTCCACCATTTCCATCATCCCAAAACATTTCCCTCCCTCCCACAGATATCCTTTCTCCCATTAACGAAGCAGTAAGCAGCCTGTTACAGCATCTTGCAGCTCTGTCAGCCCAATGCAGGGTAGAGAGCCTTCTGTAGCACGTCAAGCAACAGAACAGTTACTTAATTATCCTGCCAGTTTTAGCAGATATTTGATACAATCATTCATAATATAAATTACTTCTACAGGGAGCATGAACGTTCCATTTAAAATATCACAATGTACAAACATCAGCAGTTCCCAATTATTAAGTGCAAATGTAGGAGGCTACTTAACTGCAATTAGCAGCAGCCATATTAGGTTTTTTCTTAGTTTGTGTTTATTTTTAAGATATTAGAGCTTAATTTATGTCTAATATGTGAAATCTGGTTTTGAGTGAAGTTTAGAGAGCTAGGAAATCCCAAAGTAAATCATCCAGATTAGTCACAACGCTTGTAAGAAAATTATATGTCATCAATATGCCTCCCAGTTCCAAGAAAAAGAAGTCTTCCGTTCTGCATCAATGGCACATTAGTTTTATTAGAGGTAATTGTGTTTATTTGTTCTAACTACTAACAAGTTGGTGAAAGTGGGGGTGAAAAAATCTTGAAAAAGCTCTTTTTTCCCTATTTTTTGTAAGTGATGATTTAGAGTATAATACTGCTTGATTAGATTTACAGTTAACTCCAAAATAAAACAACTCTCCACATAAAAAGAAAGGGAAAGTACATATTCATTTTTTTCTACTCTGAATACTGACATTTGAAGTTTGTAAAAATTAAATTCGGCAAATTTTTGAGTACATCTTACGTACACATGCTATTAACTTCTTAGAAAACATTTATCAGGGTGCAACCAAACAAAATCGCTTTGCACATGAAACTTGATGTCCAGGCCTTTCTATCATCAGCTCAAACACCAGGTGGGTGTTTTTTATGGTACGACCCGTGAAACTGAGGAGCTAAATAAGGCTTCCTCTCTCAAATGGCTCGTTTCTCCCCTCCCCAAACCAGGATCCAGATCTCTTCCCCCTGGCCCCCATTAATTTTTCCCTTTAAGTTTCTAATTACTTTTGATAATCGCTGCCCTTATTGTTTTAATCTTCACATATATATACATAGTCTTTTTTTATACAGGGTTATATTATACCTCAGAAAGTATAATACTGTCTCCCACTCCCTTTCATCCAGTTAAGACTGCAGGAGGTGGCTGAAACCAGTGAAGGTTTCTAGAGCAGAAACACTGCACGAGCAGAGACACCACAGCTCAGCCACACGCTCTCCTCAGGATATGGGTTGAATTTTTTTATGGAGGTGCAGCAATATTTGGTGCAAGAAGTTCTGGCTGACAGGCTTTGTTTCCCTTCCACACCTTCTTTTATGCCAGATTTTTATTTCTCCGAGTTCCTTGCACACAGCCAATTGCAGTAAATAGCCCTCGGCAGATTCATCCTGGTAAAGCAGAACAATCGTAGCAAGCTGATTTCGAATCAAAGGAGAAAAACATTTATTAAATATCTGATTTTCAACACAGTCTAGCAGACAAATGGCATGCTCATTTCGCGCTCTATGTAGGTCAGAATGCACGTGATACACGTGGTCAAAACCTCTTCTACACAAGCCCACGTAGCCTCTCCATGGTCGACAGTGTTGCACTGACTTACGTATGGGAGGACTTGACTCACGTGTTTGGGCTTTTTTTTTTACTGCACATGCCTGGACATTGCTTAGCAGAAGAAATTCTTCATTCTGCAGCAAGGCTTAAACTGAAAAAAACCCAAACCTCCGCAAATTCACAAAATATTAACAAAGTACGTCTATCATGCATCTATTTGCAGGCAAGATTTTAAATATCAAAACACTTTTTGCATTGCACAGAGTGGCACAAAGCAGACGGGTGAAATTAGACAAACCCATAATGGAGACACAGAGATGTCTTTGCTAACACTGTAACACTCCAGCTTTTCAATGACGGGAAGCGGTAGATAATCTATCACTAAGTGCTTCTGAAAAAACACACTTAACTTCAGTCAGAAGTTATCATCAGGATCAATTCAGGAACTACCGAGTGTGATTCTAGCACACATTTTATGAGCAAGATTAAACCACAATACTGACCTTAAAAATCCAGGTCTATGAAACTAATCCTGCTAAGTCACTTGGTTTGCTGCTGCGGGTGAGGATAACCACGTGCTTTCGTGTTTATGGGATTAAGACCCAAGACTATAAGATATGTCTCACCTCTAATTAAAACAGATCTAAAATGCATCTAAAACCTTCAGTGACAGCAATGGTTGAGACTGTCACTGGCTTGAATTTGGCTCACATTCCCAAAATCTTGCAATAATTTTAGAGCTGGCTACTTAATGGGAATTATTTCTCCCTCAAGAGCAATGTGTTCGTGACTCTCCGAGCTTCTGATTTGCATTTAGACTGCAAGTAAAAAAATTTTCTTTGCAACAGTCATCTCCCAGTTCTTCACCATTTGAATATTTCTACCCTAATTAATGTCACTTAATGTAAAATATTATTCTGTATTCCGCAGAGTGGCTGTAAATTATTTACTTGTAAAACATGTTGACTTTTCATGAGTTGTTTGTACAGTAAGCACTGCGCCATCTAAACTGTAGGGGGAGAGAGAAATCAATCATTTGTAATAATACCCAATAGGAGGTTTACCACATGTTATATCAATTTTTATGTCTGACACAAATAGCTGCAGCCATTACTTTGGATTTTTATTTTCTGAAGGGAATTAGAAATTCACTGTTACTTTCTGCTTCTCTCACACTGCCTTGGAAATAACACAATTTAAAGGTGTTTGGAGCCTTTTTTATCCACTAATTAAGGCAGCAGATTAATAAAACACCATTTTAGAATATTCATTAAGCACACAGTCTATATCAGGCGAAAAGTTAATTTGTATGTAACTTAATGAACCCAGCATAAAACTATGCTATAACGTTAAGTTAATGAAACGCTTTAAAAAAGATCACATTTAAACTTACTGCTTATTCCATATCCTACATATTCTGTGTTATTTTTGCATGTGTTAAAGTTCTAGATATTCATTGCTTTCAGTGAACTAATTACTTCTCTTATTGGTACTACTTAGTTTTGTTATTGAAAGGTGTCTATATTAGCGCACCAAAAGATACTCTTCAGTCGAAGGCCTATAAATAAAAAGCACAGGTTTATTGGCTTGCCAAGTGCTTCTGGTGTTTTTCCTTTGGGTTTGTTTTTAACTATGCTCCCCAGATTTTTCTGCACCTACAGTAAAAATTCTTATCCATGTAGGATAAGCATAAACCTGTCACAATTACGCTATAGATTTAAGAATTCCCCACAGCAGCAAGATGCTGTTACGCCATGTGGCAGATGATCTGTGTTGAATGATGGATCTGAGACTATGCCTCTTGCAGACATTAAAGGCTGTCGCTTGCCTTGGGCAGCGTTGACCATCAGAATACCTAAACGATCATCTAAAGCTCTAGTACCAGGACCATGTTTGACAGGTCCACTCCTCAGGCACAAGGAGACTTTCTGGCATAAGGATGAAGTTCATCTCTCCTGAAGTCAGGTCAGAGGCTCAGAACAGACAAGGAGGGGTAAAGCAAACTGGCACGAGCCTCACCACGCTGAGTCAAGCCATCTTCTGAAATACCAGCGCACAGCAGCGCGTACATATATGAAAATCCTGCCAATGCACTATTTGTGAGAGGAAAAAGAATAGGAAAATCAGGATAGGAGAAACAACAGGAAAATCAGAATAGGAAAAACCAGTAAAAATAATAAATTTGAATTGCAAAGCTAGATTCTTCTCTCCTCATTCAGGCTTGCCAAAGGAAGGAAAGGCTTTTAGACTGCCCTTGCAACACCATTGTTCTCTGCCAGCCACCAGCACAAGTCAGAGCGATTGCAGGAGTGCTCAGTTCAGCACTCCACCGCACACCCAGAACTCCTGTTCTTCCCCAACATGCCCCGTTCAAGCCACAACATGGGCAGAGTAAAGTAACTCCATTAAACGTCTGCCACTTTTAGGCAGAAAGCATGGCCTCTGAAGGTGGATTCCATTTGTAATGTCATGCCTTAAATGTACCAGATGTGCATTGCTAAATGCAATTGAGAACCGAGATTGAAAGCGATAGTGCATAGATCCGTGGTTAAGATGTAAACTTCCGCAGCAGTATTTCACCTTCATTCCAAGCCTGAACCAGAATTCACAGTGATCAGTGCATACAAAGCAAGCGAGCAACTTCTGCCTCTCACCAAAAAAAGCTCTCCATCCTCCATCATTTTGCAGTACATCAGAGGTCCCATTCAGCAAGTTCTCAAGAGCAGCAAACCTTGACCCATTCCACTCTGCTATTTTTGCAGCAAAGTAACATGTAAGCAATGAATTATGATGTGCATTAAGTTTATGACATTTAGCATACAGAGAAGCTGTTAGATATTTATCAGTCAACTCAACGGCTCAGTGTCAAAATGCTCGTTATAAAACTTAAACACAAAAGAGATGTACAAAACTGCGACTCGAGATGAATCGCCAATACTTTCTGTGTCTTGGTCAGTACTTCTGCTTTGGTAAAATATGAGAAATAAGAAAAACTGCTGTTGAAACTATAATTGAAGCACCAGAACTCCAACAGAAGCTTTCCACTTACTTGGAATATTTTAGAAGGGTCCTCAAATTCGGAGCGTAGGTAAACCTATTTTCTCTGTGACAATTGGCATAAATTTAAGAGACCTTTTTATCTTCATCGCTGTTTAAAGCATCATTTGATCCAAATTTCCCAGATGTTTTCCCCTTTTCCAGCAAGGTTTTAGAGGACCTAAGTGACTGCAGTATAACCAGCATTGAACCAAGAATGTGTCTGATAAATAGTAGTTCAGACTGTTCTCAAAACTTAATGAACAATGTCCCTATAAATACACAATCTATTCAGAATGGCACTGGATGGTTATTCTCCTACTGTTATACTGTGCATTCTTACACTAATTTGCGTAACATGATAAATGATTTAGAAATCAATTTCAGCTACAGAAAGTCCAGTTTAGCCGTAACTTATAAAAAAACCATTACAGATACTTAACTTTCCCATTATAGCCAATTTAATTTATTACAAAAAGAGCAACGTCATAAGATTTTGATCTATCAGAGGTACCAAGAGATAATGGAACGCTAGAGGATATTATGACCATGAAACATGAAGAAGGGAAAGAAGTGATTTCCATTTATAGTGGAAAGTAAATATTTGAGATAATAAACTGGCCAGTGTAACTAGGATTAGAATTAGAAATGGAATAGGAGAAGTAGAGGGATTCCATTTTTAAAGGCCTACTGGTTATTTATGCACATGCTAAAACTACAAGTTATAAAAGGAAGAAAAACAATCTTGTGATAAAAGCTGCTTATTGGAACTAAGTCTGAATTCAGATTCTGACTGCTCCTATATGAGATTGTGTAAGTTCTTTCAACTGCCTGTGCTAAAACTCCCCAGCCGTAAAATGGGAACAATATTTCTTTCTTTGCCCAACTTTCATTACTCTGGCCTATTTAAATCTGACACCCTGCACAAAAAAGGCTGCTGCTTTCCACAAAGACAAGATAGCGACATCCCGGTCTTCGGAGAAGAATTTTGCATCCTTTATTTGCATTTCCTACGAAATGCTGATTAGTTTCTTCTAGCAATTAACACATGATAGTTCACCTCAGTTTACTGTCAGTCTCTCTTTAGAGCTTTTTTTAAAATTCTCAAATCATTCCACTAGACAAAAGGACATGGCATTTCTAAACTGGTGTCTGGTGAAGATAGCACCATGGCAAATCGTCCTCCCTTTCAGTGGGACGAGACTTAAACATGCAAAAGAGGTGAGGTTAGCTAAATGGGTTAAACACAGTACAAAACCTCTGCAGGTTTTCTTCTCCACTGATTTTCTATGCAAAATCTTTCAAGTCCTAGATTTTATTTTGCTTTCCTCCTGTATCAGTTATCTAGCTATTTTGGTGATTTGTTCTTGAGTACATACCTTGACTTGGCTTAGAAAAAAGGATGAGTTCATTTATGTTATCCAACACTGGGCAATTGACAAGTTACCAAAAAAAAAAATGTTATTTTAATCAAACCACAAAAACAGATTGAAGCCAACAGCTGTAGCAATGAAGGGAAGCTGAAAACCATTATACAATTTACCAAGCATCAGTGAGCAGGCTACAACTCAGTACTGCACTGAAGCAGCTTATTTTTTCTTACATTAAAAAATTCAGTGCTTCATTGCTGATGATCCAAAAATGGCAATTTGCTTTGCTTTGCTTTAAAAATTACATACTGAAAATGAAATGGGGCAAGAAGTCAAAGACAATATCTAAATGACTGTTACAGTATAACGAAGGAAACATCCTGTAAGTCTATTCTTCCTGATGGGTTTTCACTTAAATATAAAGCCCTGCTTATCATGGTTAATGCTTAACCATCCTGATCAGCACTGGGCTGAAATATAATAAAACATTTATCTTTATCTTTAGATTTTTATCTTTATGAGTTAATTCTATTACTGTCTAGACTTCTAAAAGAATTTCTGTTCTTAACTTTAGGCTTTGAAGTAGTCTTCCTGTAGTAAAATGGGACTATTCTCCCTCTTTAATTTAAGGATTTTGTATGATTGGAATATTTGAGTTATGTCATTTTTTTATCACTGTTGCCATTCTGGATTGGTACTCGGACATACATGCCCTTTCAGTTTGTGGCTGCGTTGCATCAGCAGCTGCACAAATACAAAAAAAAAAATCAAAAAGACAAATGAATAAGCAAAGTGTTTCTGATTTTTTTTTTTTAGGGTTATGCAGTTAAAAACTGATGTCAGTAAGTATTTCAAGCCCCACTTCTACATCTCAGCCATAAAAGTATCGTTCCTACATGCCATTAACGGTAACAACATTGTAGTTGCTTCAGTTCATACAGCAAGGGAAGGATGATGTGATTTCAGTGGATTCCAAATACAGTCCCGTTCACTTCTACAACCCTAAAATGAGACCCACGGCCAAATGTAATCCACTAAACATGGCACCAGCAGCTGGACAACAGCTGCTTCCACTTTGCACAAGCCAGACCCTAGCACCAACAGAAACAGGTTGTCTTTAAACATCCTACGGGCTTAGATTTAAATATTCCAGGTTTAATCTCCATCGCCCGAGGGGTATAAGGGCTTTCCTGAAGGGAAAGTACATAACAGTGAATCTGAATCATGACTTAATGCAGGTTGTGGTCTGCAAAGTGCTGGAATATTGATGTTGGTTTCCTCCTCTAATACCATGTATTAATTTAGCTAAGCTGATGTTAGCATCTTCTTGGCAAGCAATCCACAGAGAATCAATATATCAAAAAAATTAATTCTTTATTTATGCAGTACAGCTTAGCACAGGAGATTAATTTTACTTCTTCACCTGCCATTTAAGTTAACATAACTCCATAATAATGCTGATGTCATTATCTGAAATGCTAGTACTTTAGCCCTTTTTTCTATACCGTTGAAAATAATTTAGTCAATATGTTTGCTTACAGATGGCAATTTTCCAGAGTAGGCAGAGAAATTAACCTAAAGCCAAATGTCGTCTTGTAATTGTTTACATATTGTAAAATATCCATTTCTTTTGTTTGCTCTTTGTGGTCCGGCTAATTTTATCACGGCAGTTTATACGGCCAGGCTGTACGCAAAATTAAGGATCTGACCAGCTTCAATTTTTCTCTCGCAAGTGTCCTTTAAATACCCTGACAGGTGTTTTGGGGTTTTATTTATTTAAGAAAGAATTTTTTTTTTTTAAAAAGCAGGTCATAAAATTGAGCTATGTTCAAAGTAGGCTCAGCAAAGAGTTGAGTGACCATGCTTAGAAGATGGCCCTTCCCACAGGGTCCCACACTGCCTTTAAGAAAGCAAGCTCCATTTTTCTCCCAGGCAACCACGATGACCCTCTGCCCATCCATTAATTCTACAGCAGAACAGGTTGGGGAACATTAGACATGATATTTTGCTGTTGGTTAGACACCTTGTAGTATGAATAGCCCAAAGTCTGCCAAGCTCTCCTCGTGGGCTTAATCCAAATCCCTTTTACAATCCAAGAGAGATGCAACTTTACATGTTGAATGGTGTCTAGCGGAACAGTAGCTGAAGGACCTAACCATTAAAATCATGATCTGTCTGTGGACATCCCATGGGCAGACGGCACAGAATTATTTCTTCTTCTTAAATAAGCAGCTTGGGAGACTACTCGTCTGGAAGACCTCCTGGGAAGCATCTTAAATTATTCATATACTCTATCGATGCCACTTGAAAGAATCTTCTCTCCAGATTTTTGTTTACTTATTTACTTTTAAGTGAACACAGTCATCATCTCCTGAGTTCTGGCTTTCCAAATCAGTGAATTTTCTCCTGCCAATAGAAATAAGCACAACCGAGCAGCTTCCCATGTGGAAGGCCCCCAACTTCTGGTCTGCAGAAGTCTCAGTAGTCATCACTGTAGTATTTTAAAAACACAAATATGGAAGTGAGAGATGACATCAAAATAAGGCACGAAGTACAAACTTTCCAGTAGCAACTCGAGGCCCTTAAAACTTATTTTGCACGATCGTTTTAGGGATAAAACTTCAGACGTTCAGACATCTGGAAAGGAACGCTGCCAGAGTGAATCTTCACAAAATTTCGCTTAGTAGCTGCAACCAGCAGCTCCATTTCTGACTTCCAACAGAGATCATATCAAACATTGATTTTAACTCACACAAGAAAGTACACGTTGAGATGCCTGCAACAAAAGCAACTGATTGTACCTTTCAAAAAATACCACTTGAAAGGGAAAGAGAAAAGAGCTTGACTTCTCAGAGACAGAAGTTATAGCTATCATGCTATTAACTTAAAAAATGGAAAAATCATCTTATTGCAAAGTTGCCAACTTTAATCTTTCTGAATTGGTTTGAAATACATCTTTACAGTGAAATGAAATAGGTGTTTTTGTGTATAGTAATTTCTAGACTGGGAGGGGTGTTCCTCCTTTGCCTTTTTTTTTTTCCAGTTGAACTCATTTCTGGCAATTTACCGCTGTCTCATGATTGCTGAATAAAGGACACACCATAACATTTGCTAAGCAACCGCAATTCCCGAGAATTAAGTGCTAAAGATTTCTAAATTGTGTATGCTTTTATCAATCACCGGTAGCCTGAATACGTTGAATTGAAATGACTGCAGCAAATGCCAGTATACAGCAAACTTCTTTAAACATCCAGACTGCACTCAGGATGAACTCCTCCTCAAGAGCAGGCTTTTAAGCAAATTTTATCATTTTGTATAACCCAGTGAAGGACCAGAAGTAGCTATGGAAGGAGCTGGGAAGACGTTATTTTACCATATCAGCCAAGGATAAGTGAGGAAGAGAAAAAGAAAAACAATAGCAACAGTGAGGAGGGCAAAGACAGAAAACCAGCCTAACACCATACCGATGAGATGCAAAGCCAAGGCACCTCTCTTCTGCCCAGCTGTGTCCTACTGTCAAAGTGTAAACACGCCTAAAGAGTTAAGAGCAACTATTTAGCCCAGCAGGCCAAGTCACCTTGACTTTTCCATTACTGAAATTCTTTTCCTTTGAAATGTTATATATCTCCCTCAAGATTCAATTCTTCATGTCTCAGTAGATTCACCCACCCCCACTAAACGTATTGTTGCATCCACTGTAGAGATGATTATATATTTGTGATCGGCTGCAATTATACGTGGTACACTTCGGCTTGCTAGTCTGTCAGTTAAAATGCTTTTAGGGAGGACCCCCTCCTTGCTGAAAACAGGTAGCCATAAAAGCACTTTTTCTTTTTTCTCTCCACTTCCACAAAGAAACCATCTGTATCTACCATTGCACAAAAGAAATCTTCCTTCATAGCACATGTCCACCTCTCACAAAGATAGGTTAGTGCTGGAACCATTTACATGAATGATATATATAGAGATATATATATATAGGAATACTTTTTTTTAAGCTGAAGGTATGAAAAAAGGCTACATATAGTTTCACGATCATATGGTTTGCAACACTATTGGCTGTGTTCTCCATATGGGTTTTTATTTAAAAAAATAAAGGCACAGATTAACATTAAAAAATTCTCAAACACTGAGTAGTGGTTGAAAAGTACTTTTGCCTAAAGCCTGTATCTTATTGATATTTTAAAATGCCATTCAGAACTTGCAAAACACATATGGAAAATATGTGAAAACAGCTTTTCTATTCTGGATAAAGTTAACCTAAATAAAACAAAGAAAAGATTTTGATGATCTACTTAGTTATTTTCTCATACATAACAGAGTTTTTTTAAAACTCTGACTGGCACATACAGTAAGTGGGTTTTTTTAAATGTTGGCTTTCCTTGGCAATACATTAAATCACTGATATATCCAAGCGGTCTGTTTGCAGAGACCAGAGACCCTCCAATTTTGGAAGCAGGGCTATGCGGTACCTGCCTATGTTAGCAGGGAGGTGGGGATTTTCCTATCCCAAGGCAAGGGGGCAAAGCCACATAACTACAATGCCACACACTACCGCATTGCCTACATACAAGACTAGATCTCCTCTAAGCATTCCTCATCATTCGCTACCCACCATCCATCAGCAAGAGGACAGAGCTGAGGATGGCCCAACAGGCATTTCTTAGGTCCCTCCTACAAGAAGGGACTAAAATTACAATCTGCTGCAGCTATTTCTTCCCCAACCCATCGCCTAAAGCCCCCTCCCACAAGAATATCATCTTCCTTTCACCTGCTTCGCATGCCCATTTTATGGTTGTGGAAACTGAGGCAATGATATCTGTTGAACTGTGTGCCCTTAAATTCACTGACAGCAGAAAGATGGACAGCAACTGCTATTCTGCAGTGGCTGTTCCTAAATATATTCCTTTTTTGTTAAGCCCGGTATGAATGCCAAGCCTGCTCAAAAGATTCTTTATTTACTAATACTTAAACTATGAAAACTCCATTTATTTAAGCATTTAATGCTGCTGTTATTCTCAAAGCAAAGGTGGAGTATGCCAGACCAGGAAAATTTTTGGCTTATCTTTGATGTTTAAATATCAGATTCTGAGATTTTGCTATTTCACTTTTGCAAAGCTCCTTTTATTCAGCCTTCGCTGCTGCCTTCGAAAAGGTGCAAGTTGCCATGGCAATCCGAATCTCCATGGCAATGCACCACACAGCAAGACATCATGGTGTCAGCACGGACACAGACCACGAAGCGCACGCCCTGTGGGATTACTGGGAAACAGGCTAGGAGATTATGTGTTTGTAAACACATCACAGTATTAATTGGGCTCAGTCTTAAAGGTAGGATAGGAAGAAGGTGCAGTCAGCAAAGCAAGCAACTGGAAAACAGAATAAGGAAAGAGCTAAGGGGAAAAAGAAAACCGGCTGGTGGAGTTTGAGACCTCTTCTAAAGCAAAGCTTGTATTACTTGAGCCTATTTAAAGTACAGTTCCACCTTGAAGAGTGGCTAGCTCAGCTCTTGATTAACCTTCTCCGTGTTACCCTGTGGGGCCTTAGAATAAATAACTTTTCAATAAGTTACTGAGAGCAGTCACTCCTCACCATCAGTTACTCTGCAAACCTTCCCCCCTTCTGGCCTCCATCTCTCTTACACACAATATACTGTAGTGGGGTTTTTTTCCCCAGAAGAAAACTGATTGCCAGTGACTCAGGTTGTTTTTCCTCCTTGGACTCTCCTTCCATGCTGTAGCTTTCCTCCTCCTCCCCAGCACAGTCTGGGGAATATCCTCCCTCTTCTCCTTTACATCCACAGTCATTTCACCCTACCTCCAAGTGTCCCTTCTCATCCCTTGGCCCACTCTTCCCCTTGATCCAATACACCTGCTTCCCTCCCTAGATAGTACAGATGTCTTTTATTCTCTCAATAAATAAAAAATAATAATTAAAAAATCTGACCACGCTTGTTTCTCCCACTAATGCCTCATCTCCGCTTCTTTTCAAAATTCATAGATTATTTCATTCTTTCTGCCCTCCCACATCAACTGTCTGCATGGAGAGGAACCGCTCCTGATGTTCTTTTCTCTTTCTTGTACATCCTGTCCCTGGGGAATCTCATTCAGAAGTACAAACTCAGCTACGCTGACAGCTTGCAGATCTGCCTGTACTTCTGCCTTTTCCCTTAATGAAAATTACATAGGCTTTAAAGATTAAATCACTTTTGGGATGGGATTTTCAAAACCGTTCATTCGCTTGGAAATAGATTAGCAGATATTTCCCTGCCCATCACCCATTCCTATGTATAAATTACTGACACTTGTTTTAAATAAATGACTGGTAAGTACTTAATATGCAACGTAAAACTACCTGTGGCACGATTCATGACTTATTAATCACCAAGCCCTAGAAATATGAACCAATTATTTTTACAAAGAGTATCTTGCATATCTTTTGTCAATTCTAAGTCTACAGACTGCCTAGAAGAAAAAACCATGAGGATTCCCTATATATCATCCACAAATCTGAATAAATCTAATCTCTTTCCAGTACTATTTCTCTTTCTAGGCAAAGGTGAAATTTATTTGCTTAAATATCCTTTCAGTTACCAGGTACCTGGCCAGTATTTGATCACAAATATAAATAAAAGTATATGTAACATACTGCTGGAAAACACCAATAAATCTGCCATTGACTTACAACTGAAAGCCATGCAGTAGAAAATTGGTTTTTTTCCCTACATATGGAAAATCTGTTGGAATAAAGTAAGCAGGAACCAAAGGGATTAACAGAAGTTATAAAATTGAGAAAGAAGGTGAAAGAAGATTAAAGCTTGAAGGGAAATATTTACTATACAGTCCTTCTACTAGAAGATAGCAGACCTTTCTTACGTGTATTAGGGAATAACACATTCATGTCCACTGTTTCAATTCTACTGCTTTGAATCAGGACAAGATTTCACCACACAACACAGCATGTGCCTGTTTCTACACGCACTGAAAACAAATTGCCAAACCCAACCTTTATTGGCTTTCTTTTCTGCATGGCAGAGCCTGCAAAAGCTGCTTGAGAGATAATAATCAAATAGTATAAAACAGAACAAGCCTAGATTTGAAGTGGTGTTCAGCTTTGTGTATAGACAGAAAACCTCTACGCAGACTATCCTTTAGCCAATTAGTATAGCACATCCTGGTAGCATCCAGGATTGATGGCCCTTGAAGACCAGCCTTCGGTGGACCTCCAGACTCAGCCAAGATGGCAATTGCTGCTACGAAAGGCATCATGGCCCCAAGGGCTGAGCAGCGAGAGGAGGGGCCCTGGTCCTCCTGCCTCTGCGAAAGGGGAGGAGGGCGAGACTGGATGATGGAAGAGAAATGATCATCATACTATACCAACAGTTTCCCTGGTCATACAAATTCCCAGCTGCTTCATAACACAGGGTGGCAAAACAGCTGAGATACTGCCAGGAAAATATCCCTTCATGCTGACACACAAGCTCAATATTTGCAGAAATGTCATTAAAGGCAGTGGCACTGTCATTTAGCTTTCCAAGGAGGGAGATTACACAAATAGCTGTTATTGCTTTCTACTGCACTCCTTAGCCATTCATCTAAGTTTCTCTGTCGAATGAGTCCCTACATTCAGAGCAAATACCATCGGAGGCTAATGAGCATTTGCCTAGAGAGATGTTCAAACGCCTGGACCACTGAATTATTGGAAACCGCGTTATGACTGCGACAAGGGGCCCAATTAATGCCAACTGTAATGGCAGGTTTTGTAACTTGGACAACCATCCACTGGGAACCAAACTGGGACAAAGACCCTAACGGCCAACTAAAAATACTCAGGTCCATGAACTTCATTAAAGTCTATTCCTTGAATTCAGGCTCAGTTACATTGGCCATAAGCTGCTGGGGCAGAAAGAATTTAAACCTCAGCTGGCTATTTCACAAACAGAACAAGGGCAAACTTATATCTAACTGTGCGAGGATACATGCACGCCCAGAATAACCAACCAGCTTTTATGAGTTCAAATTAAATAACACTGAGCCAGCTTCCGTCCCTATAATATTCTACTAGCTTCAGCACTGCCCTGGCAGTGCCACCAGCTCTTATATCAGATTTTCCTCCTACTTATTTTCACTGCTAATCTAAAGAAATTTTTATTATTACTGTGTGAATAATCGACCCAGAAGAGGAGGAGAATAACTGCGCTGCTAAAAGCAAGCAAGCAAAGTTTCCCTATAGGCCACTAACAAATGCTGTGTTAGATTTGCGTTCCTTCCAGGTGAAGTCCGTATGTGGGATTCCTGCCTGCTTTCACACTAATTTTCAGATGAAACAGGCCTCTAGACATTTGAAATAGGATAAAAACCGTACACACGGTTAAAACTGTCCTTTTCAACATTACCTGCACTTTATTGCAAACCCCCCAAAATAAACAACCCAGGATGGGAGCGCAGTTCACGTTTTACAGCAGCTAGAGGCGTAAGTAACTACTTAGCTGAAGAAAGCAATGGGAAAAGCAGCATTCAAAATTAATTCAAAAGGAGTCAGCATAAGATTTAATACAGTGCTCTTGTTACTCTGTGAAACCTGTTATCACGCGTATGGCAGACAGACTTACGGGGAATATTTTCTTACAGTTTGAGGGACCTCCAAAAATAAACAAGAATTTTGTTGCAGAGCAACACTTACGTGGCACTAGAATCCGCTGCAGCCTCTGCTTTTCCCCTCATAAGCTATTTTCTGCAGAGCAGCGCATCAATATCTGTATTTCAGTCCCTGGCTCCAGGGGTGCATTTATTGTTTCAACATCAATCAACTTTCTGCTCAAAAAAAGTTAAAGCAGCTCCTGCTTCCTTATTTCTATTTTCTCATCCGCGCTTTCCCCCCCGCTGTTCCTGCAAGAGCTTCCCCGTAACATCCCTCTGCTCTGTGAGCTGATTTCAGCTTTCTCCAGGAGAGAAGCAGCTGATTAATCACAGCCAGTACTGCATTCCCCTCCACTAAAGAACTACCATATGACCAGTATCAACCTTAACGATGAGGGCTAAGGAACCTTTTCCTGAAGGCAAGTTATTACAAAATCAGCTCTTGCTGCTTTCTTTGATCACCAATCGACTACCCAATTGCACAAATCACTGTTTTCACCCAAATTTCATCTACTGCAATGCAACAAAACAACGCGTCCCTCCCTTTGGGTTTGTTACCCCCACTTCATTTCTTTCTGGGTGCCCCCTCTTTTGTTTCTCTCCCTCTCCGTTGTACACCCTGCTCAGTATTTCACACAACACTCAAACGAGGCCGCAGAGTTTACAACTTTTCCTTCTATTCCAGGGGACACTGATTCACTGGAAAGCTTTCAGCACAAGTTGTAGCTGTGCCAAAAGGATGGAAAATTATAAATACCGGGAGATTAAATCTATCTTTCACATCTAAGGGAGTCAGTCCTTTGATACTTTTTGAAGCCCTGTGCTTTAAATTGTGAATTTAGAGCTCAAAAATCTATAGCCGAAAGATCCCAACAATAAAACATTATAAGCAAATGGGTGAAACTGAAATGGTGCTATTAAACTTTATTATGCCCCAGGTGCTTTGTGACTCAAATAGATTTTGACCAAGTGTCACATATTTACAGGACATGTCAAATATTTATTATACTTTGTCAGTCGGCTTCTGCCAGGTGCCACTTACACACCTCCGCACATAACACTTTTATTGCCAGTTGTTTGGCTTCATCTCCATAAACCATTCAGTTAGCATAATCTACTGCATATGTCAGAGTAATACAAATTATAAAGGATTTTTTTTTTCTTCCTCATATACCTACCTGACAAATACTTGAGCTTCAGAAATCTCTCCACAGTTTAAATCACTACATCTTAAGACTGTATTAGCAAGAAAAAGCACATCTGACTTTGAACTTGTAAAAATCAAGCACCCACATCACCCTACGGCTCTTGCAAGTGTGTAAAGGAGAAAACTGAGGAAAAACTGCAGCAATACTTTAATATTAGATAGGCACTAGTTTCTTATTACTGTTCTACATTGTTGGATAACGTAACACCTTATAGATTAATTGACCGACCCGACACGTTTCCTGCTGCGCAGTGGGTAGGTCCTGAAGGTTTGGGGGTTTTGTTAGGTTTTTTTTTTTTCTCTCAGAGAATAGAGGCCTTCAATTTTCACTGGACTTAATTATACTGGAATTTTGCATTTAAAATGCAAACCCCACATTTGATGAAATAATGAAAGTGCACTGTAAAAAACTAACTAGTACAAGGCATAATTGGCATCCGGGACTCAATTACTTTCTTCGTAAACTGGTTGGTTCTATAAAGTTAGTGACAGAATTCAGGCTACGAATCAGTTACATTGCTAATCCTTGACAAGCCTTACCTGCATGATCTCATTCAATAATTTTTTAATTTGTTTATCTTATAAGTGGTTACATGTTTCCCGGTTTCAAAGTCAATTCTTAATTATTTCGCTACCTGGGAAATACAAATCAAGAAATGAATGACTGATAAGTAGTCCCAAGATTTAAAAGGTGTAATAAAGACATGGATTAACAGCCTTGATGAAGTGTCGAGCTCTGAAAACTTATCAAAGCAAGTTTCACAGCAGCTTTCGGAAATATTTGATGCACACGAGAGCCTCCACAGATTTTATATGGAGGCAGAAAGAGAACCTCTGCCAAAGCGAGGAATAACTCCAGCCAGCTCAGAGTTACAAACAAAGGTGAGCTGAGCCCTAAATCTACAAAATGCACAGAGACTGATTTTGTAAAAAAGTCAGAGTCCCACCTGAATCTATTTTTGCCTCTTACTTTCCAATGCTCCCCTTAATTTACAAGGCTGGGCAAGTCACTAAGTCAGCAGTTAAGCCTGAAGTGGAAGAGCTCCGGTACTATGTAGGTTTTTAGGCTGATCCCAGATGGGAACATCACTTCAAGTACCTGTTAAAACAACCAGAAGCTGCAACAGTCCCTTATAGTTGGGAAACTGGCAGTTGCTAATTGCCTCCCTTTTCAATTTGCTGAGAGCAGCATCCGCTAGATGAAAAAGTGCTTGTTCTGATAATTAAGTTCTAACAAAGAGTCGACAGATACTTGTGAAATTAACATTTTTATATCAAAGATGACATTTGATAGTGACAATCCAAATGCCTTGAAATCTGTCTTTTCAGCAGTAACGACTCTTACAGTAATAAACACCTTGTGCTGTGACCCTTGCCAGGCTCTTTGTAAAGTTGAGGGGACGTTTATTGCTATGTATATGCCCATTCTATTAAAGTTATTACCTAAAATAACCATATTCCCTCAGTTGCCTTGGTGGATTTGTCCAAATTTTTCTGATTTTATACCTTTGTGGTGGAGAGTCTGCTTGCATAAAAATTTAGTATGCTATATAACTCCCCATGAAAAGAGATCTTGGAACATCTGCAGGTACACAACACGGAGCTTATTAATAATACTTTTGTAGCTAAAGGCTACAGACAAAATTAGAGACCTAAATAACAAGCATTTTGCACATACGTAAGGGTACTAAATAACCATTTCTGGATATTATGCTTTTTGCTAAATTAGTTATCTGCATCATTGAGCAAGGGTATGAATATGAAAATGTAAAAAAAAAATCTACACACATGAACAGGTCCTTATTTCAGTACAAGTACATATTTCTTCTGGAAAACTGTTCCAGGAGAGAACAAAAAAAAAAAAAGAAAAGAATTAGCATGTGAATTTTTTTTTTTTAAACCTGTTCCCAATCTCCATTCCTCAGCCAATTACTACTTGGATATGAATTACTGAAAGCAATAAAAATTTCAGCCACATCTCCAGATCTTTGCTGTGGTACAGACACACATCCTATGGGACCATCTCTGCCCTGAATCTGTCACAGCTATAATTAAGCAGAATAAGTAAATGGGAGGTTATAGAGCAGGTCAGTGGCAGAAGGGGGGAATAGAAGTGCTGTGAACTTCTGTCTAATGGACAGTAGGGGAACTAGTGAACCTGAAATAGTTCTGCTTGAGACCTTCTGAATTCCACTAGCAGGGATGGGGTGGGAGGAAGAAGGGAGGGGCAAGAGAAGACAGTGTAGAAAAGGCAAAAGAAAGAAAGAACCAAATGAAAACTCAAGCTTTGAGTAAGCTTTGGATTAATTTTAGGGAAAATTTAATTAGTGTTGACATTTAAATTGGGATGGGGGATAAAAAGAGTAAACCACCCAGCTTGCTAAATTCATTCTTTGCACCCAGAGCTTTCCTGCATGTCTCTGATGTTCTGTTTCTTTGCAAAGCTCATTTGAAATCTCTTCAAGGTGGTGGGGTTTTATTTAAGGGTAGGAGCATGCGAGCAAACAGAAGGGTGCACTGGAAATGCGCTTAAGGACAGAGGAGCAGAGAAGGGACAGGCATCAGGGCTAATGAACCATCAAGAGAAACTTGTCAAGAATGGAACAAGAAAGAAATTTACCCAGAGAGCCTTAAGTAAAGGAAATAAAGAACATGTCAAAAACATTACCCTAAACTGCAAAATATATAATGTCAGCAAAAGGCAGTGTTATTGTAACTGAGCCTTTATTAACGCCGCTAGGAAAAACAAGAAATTTCACATTGGAGTGCAACATTATTTTCACATTGACCTTGATAACTCATGCTTAAGCTATTAGTAAATCCCATGACAAGAGCCTGATGAGCAAGAGAGACTGGTGTAAGAAAGCCTAGGCAGCTGGGTGCTAATAAATACATTTGGAGAAAAGACTTTCTGGCAAAGTAATGAAAATAGAACATGTCAACAGATGAGGATTTGGAGTGCCGGAAAGAGGAAAGCAGAATAAAAACTCAAAAGCTATGTTTTCCCTCCTTTCCTCACTCTTGGCATCTCCTTCTCAGTCCTTTCTGCCTTCCCCATGCTTGACAGAAGCCCTGAGCTTTTGGGAAAGAGAAAGGGACGGTACAAAATTACAACAATCGTCTGATGAGCCATTTCCATTGAACATCGTGACTTCACCAGGAGCTGAGCCCTTGGCATCTTGTGACACCAGCCGACAAGTTTATCCCTTTGCACAGAATTTGAAATCAAACCTAGGGAAGTCAGCAGAAAGGCTCCAGCTGGCCGGGTGAGTCGGGCCACACAACACTCCAGACCACCCTTGGGTTTAGGTTCAGCACCTGGTGTGCCTGAACACATCCAGGATCTCTGGAGGCCATGGGAATGCCCTGAGCACTGTGTCTGTCTAGGGAATGTAAACCAGGACACCACTCCACGATACATTTCTTTTACAGCACGAAAAAAAACCCCAATAGCCAAAGTGTCATCGCCTTTAGTTTCAATATCACCCTGTCACAGCTCAAATTCTCCTGAGCTTAAAACAAATACTCCTGGGCACAAATCAATAAAATCAAATGCAAACAGCCCACAAGGCTGATGAACACCTGTACTTCATATGTTCACTGTCTTATTTATTTAGCATCCAGCTAAAGCCTTTCTTCCAGAGGGAAAAAAATCAAATGGCAGAGTATTCCCCACGGGAGGTGGATTTTTTTTCTCTTGCTTATGCGATACCAAACATTGCTTACATTGTACAAGAAGGCATTTGTCAGAGTTACTTTTATTGACACCAATTAGTCCTTTATTACATTTTCTGAGATTCATTACATGCAGTAATTAATATACCAGGCTACCATTCAAATCAGCATCTGTTTAACATTTATGTAAGGAAGTGAACTAAAAATACAACACCACACCCCCCCACACCCCCCCAAAATCCCCACACCTAGGAAAAAAACCCACATCAAACAGCCAGGTTCCTCCAAGACAAATGAGAATACTTGACTTGGCACAAAAAGGCATATAAAAATAATTTGCTGATAAGGTTTGCCCACATAAAATATGTGCAGGGGTTTTGAGTTTTTAGCCATCTAATTACTGAGGCCCAAATTAGCTAATGGAAGATAATTATCTGAAGTTATATTAACATATACATATTTCCCTGCCTTTGAAGTAACTCTTGAAAATTGTTAAATCTCTCCTTCCGTAAGAACTGGCACCTCTGACTGCTATTCCTCATCTATCCTTTTGACTCTGGCCCTATATACCATGCATATATTTTCATGGATGACTAAGTGCCATTTAATATTCTCCATGAATAAAGCATCAAAAGCTTACTGAAATTAAAGACTATTCAAGAAAGCACTGACACTTTAATTGTGAGCAGTTTTTTAAAGGTGCTTAATTACAAATTGGAAATACATATGATAACAGAACCATTCATACTGTATATTAAAAAGATTTCATTATGCACAGGTTCTCTCAAGCAATCGAACACAGTCATTAAAGAACCCCCATATTTAAAGCAATGTTTTCTTAATGGAAGAGGAAATCATTATGTAACAGTTTGTTTGCCTTTTCTATTTGAATCCTAAGCCCTTGACTGTCTTCTCACTTGAGATTAAAATTCACATTTCACTGAAACACCCTGCCTCAGTTCGATGCAAGTTTCATCTGATTTTTAAGGAGCTGGCTGAGATTTCCCCACGACAAAACCTCTTTGCCCCTCCATGCCTTCAAAGACATTTGTTTTCTCCAGCTCTGACACCCCAATCTCACTTTGGGATGATGGAGAGATGGGAGGACCATTCCACTGACCCAGTACTCAAGTACTGCAGTGAAAGGGGTCGCGTGGATATTGAAAGAGGGATGGTTTAGACCGTGAGCCAAGCTGTTCATGGTATTTCTAAGAGCAAAGTGAATGATGCGAGTCAGAGCACACCCAAAACAGTTCCTGCACTTGCTCCTTGCACAGTTGGTTCAGCTTTCAGAGAAACAGCAGGCTCCTGACAGCTTGTTTGCTTTGGGTGTTTTGCTCTTTCTGGGCCAAGCTCAGTGCAAGATGGAAGAAGGGAACTGCTAAAAGTGCTTATTTGCAGAATGCCGCGTGTGGCAGATTACAACAGCGCGGTGTCACAATATTAGCTTAAGCAGCTACACCAAGCGTTAGGTTCTCCACAAAACACGGGAAAGTTTTCAAAACCTGACAGACAGGCAGCACAGGATTTTGGAGAGAGGAATTCAGTAAGACTCTGCTTTTTAGCGAAGCCTAGCCAATATTCTGCCGGGTACCTATTAAAAAAATCAAGAAAAACTAAAGCTGAGTATTCAATCCATCACTTGGAACCAGTGACAACATTCCCCTTTCTGTACTAGACATCTACAGTCCCTTTCATTGAACACCTCATCCTTCACACAGCATGGAAAACGTACGCTGAGGCACACTCGACTGGATGAGGGTCAGCTTGTACCTTTACCAGGCAGCTCACAACTGGCTATTCAGTTTATTCATCTTCTATCCAGGGCTTCTCAAAATGAGGATGGTCCTTTCAAGAGAGGCGCCATCTAATAACACACATGGTACTAGCGCTCCTGACCGCCCGTACGATGTGTGTAAACTGCAGCGATCATATTCGGATTTAGAGCAATTTTCCCCAAAGTCAGAACTGTACATCCAGGTATTCTGGATTTTCGGAGAGAGTAGTATTTAAAAGGGTAAATCACATATGCCACACTGCTCCTCACACAAAACAAATTTGTGGTATTTGTGCAATATTCAAGCACATTAGGACTGTACAATATGAACTTTGGGCTCAAAAACCGAACTGAAAGTGATGGTGTGTTTGCCTGAAGAGACCTGACTCCAGGGTTAGTAAACGCAGTGAAACCCATCCCTCAGCTTTCACACAGCCCGTGTGGGGTTACGCTGGGCCAGTCCGTGAGGGTAACATGCGGGATAAAAGGCCTTTGGGTAACACATAAATAATGAACTGCTTAAAAAACCATAATTGTCAAGAAACACCAAAAGTGTTTAACACTTCACCTAAATCTATTTAATTAACAATGTTTCAAAGAGAGCTTTCCTTCCTAGTCCCTGACAAAATGTTGAAGAGTGCAATTTAATTACAAGTCACAGGACAATTTGCTTGCAAATCCTTTATCTTGAGGGGAGCAGCATTGATCAAAGGCATAAAAGTATTCACCACGACACATGCTTCTGACTTGCAAGCCCAAAGCTTACGTTAAAAAGGCAATTATAATTCATACCAAAGAACTAGAAACCAGGCAACCTGGTCCTGCAAACACTGTGAAGCAGCGTGCCATTTCTTCTGGGAGCATTTGCTAGTCGTACCTGGCCTATGTCATTAAACTGCTTAGAAATTAAATACAATAATACTGCTGAGCCTCTCTCTTCACTACCATCTGCTTTTTCTTCTGTACTGTTCCACTACACCTCGGTACTTGTTACGCTATGAGTAGTATCTGAGCATCTCATGGACATTAACAAATTTAGCCTGACACTAACTCTGCGCGGGGAAAGACGACATCGATACGGAGGGAACTGACATTCAGAAAGTAAAAGCCTTGTCTGGGGTCACGCTGGGTACCGTGGCCGAGCGGAGAATTGAATGTTTTGCTCTCAAGTTCCTGACGGTTGCCTTAAATCCACGAACAGTTTTCTTCGGTGGATTGAGATGTTCAACTCCAAGGACATGCAGATTCCCAACCCTTCTTCCCCAGCTCTGCTGCTCTTAACATAGCACATGGCAATTGAGATGTTCTGCTTAGACTACCAGGAAAGATGCTTTATGAGTTGTGACTACAGAGGCCCTGCATTTCAAGTACAAGCTAAACCAGCTGAAATGCGAAGATATATTTGTTTAATGAACTGGAACCACCAGAAGAAATTAAATGTGTGCAGAAAGTCAAACCCCGCCCCCCTTGCATTTTCTAGATATGTGGGATTTACAGCAAAGCATAAAGTTCAAGTGTTAATAGATGAGTTAACCTGGACCTTTAATAGAATCTGCAAAAGTATTTTATTTCTTTGGGAAAGTTCCAATCATTGCACTTCGATAGAACCTTTGCTACCTCAAGTTGATTTCCGTCCGAGTCTGTCAGAAAATGCCAAAGGGACAATCAGCCTAAGTGTCGAAAGTGCCAAATTTTTTTTTTTCCCCTTTCTTACAGCTTTTGCATGATCCAACCCTTTAGACATTTAGTTTCTGATAGAAAACATACAACATCCTCCCTGAAATTTATTCCTCTTTCCCTACTTCTAGTTACAAAATGAGAGGTGTTCACTCGTGTTTTCCTCATGAAAGATAAAACTCTTGCTCTTTTTGTGAGAAAACACTGAAATTTGAAAAAAGCATCAATACAAAATAATATAAAAGTAGCAGAAAATTAAAACTGTTATCATTTGCCAAAGAATAAAACACACTTAGAGTAGCTGCCAGACCATTTGCTGGGATGTAAACAACCCTACTCCCCACTTTAGTGGGCTGTTTCATCAATTTTACAGAATAGTAACAATATTCACTTAAATGACGTTGCTTCTGATTTTGAAGGGTATCACTAAAAAACGATCAAACTTAGAGGGGAATAATTTTTTCTGGTAGAACCTGAATTTCCTGAAAGGGAGAGAATAAAGACAGCTTCGTTGTACGTCTCTCTGCCATAGTTCCCCTTCACAAAAAGGTAAATGACTCCACTTTACCTCTGGTGCTTCTGTCACCATTACGCATCTGCCAGTTTATCATTAGTATATCTAAAAACAACGGCTTGCCACAATATCTTTGCCTAAATGCGTTTGAGCGAGATAAGAATAACTCCACTCTAGGTGATGAAAACAAACTTGTGCGTTATACTAAGCAATAACATCTGCAAAGAGAGAATTAAGCACATTGTGTGTATGGTAATTAACACTTGCAGTATGAAGTTAATAGCGGTAATCTTCTGACCTGTGCTATGTGGGAGGTCCAACTGTTACATTGTCTCCTTATGGGCTTTATTTCATATTCTACAAACGAGAAGAAAGTAAAACTCGCTTCCCTTAAAGCTGAATACAAAGTGCTATTGCGAGAAAGTTCAGATTGGTGCACGCTGAACGACAGCCACACACACAGCCTCCATTTTTGCCAAGGATGAAATTTCTGCTGAAAGAAAAAGGAGAAAAACCAGCTGGCGCATTGGCCATCTGCCTGTAACCAGACGACTCCTCTAACACATGAAAGACAAGCAACGCTTGCTACTCCTGTCCGTTCCACAATCAGTTACCATGTACAGACCGTAGCCATGAACCAGAAGACTCTTTCCCTTTGCTGGACCTAACCATTGGAAGAACAAGTGAAAGACGTCAAGCATATGAAAACTCAGTGACCACATACGTTCCATCTACACATGAACCCAGTTAAATTCAGCACATCCTGCGCCAGGTTTGGAGTCCAGCTTGGCCTGGGTTACCACATATTCACACCTGCCTATGTCTCATCCATTCAAAAAGCTTCACAGGATGATTTATAGAAAAAAATCCTACAGATTGGGAGCATGCTAAGACAATTACTCAAAGTAACTTCGTAGGCTAAAAATACATGACCGGACTCCTCAGTTTAAAGTCATTCTAAATACCCTGGAAACCCCAACTTTTTAAGGAAAATAATCTCTGCAATGATAATTGACAGAAGCAAATTAAAACAGCTAGCATGGCTTTCCGTAAAATTTTTAAAAAAGAAGCAAATCTCCCAGGTTTTATCCTCATTTCCATGATGTGATTCTTCTGGATAAACATATTCATGCAGTGTTAATTAGCCTTCTGTCCATTCCTAGTAGTTCAACTGGGGAAAAAAAAAATTGCATGTCATTTAAAATCCTCAATCGTAGTTTGCTGAACAGACATGAAGGTAAACGATCTCAGCCACTTTGTCTAAAAACTACTTTGGAAATACCCAGTATTTTAAAAGGAAGTCATGCTCCTATCAGATAAATCTTTATCCAGAATCACAGCCTCTTTTTATTCATTTCTTCCTTTATTAGATGGCACTCAGACAATTAAGACACAGAATACCCTACATGTGCATTTTAAGTAGCAATCATTTAGGTCTAGTAAATTGAATCAAGGGGAAAGCAGATGTTAAAGACACATGTAAATACAGAACAAGGGATCAAGTTTTGATCCTGAGAGAGAAAGAGACTGGAAATGATAAAGTAACGAACACCTTTTGGCTGAAAACAATGGATTCTTTTTTTCACACTCTCTTCTTTCCTCTGTTTTCTTCAGTGCTAAGTCTTGGGTTGGTAACGTGAAGCATATTTGCAGTCTGAACATTTAATATTTGTTGCATCTCAGTGCAACTCAGTTCAGCGCAGTGAGTTGGGGACAAGCACTATGAACCAGTTCAATTCCATCAAAACCTCAAGACAGGCCTGAAATGGGACTGGTGAGGGGTTTATTTATTGCTTTATTATTGCATAATCCCAAGCAACTTTGCATATTTATCTAAAAAATGGCTCAAAGTGGACACTCAGGCATCAATCACCTCAGGGGGCGTAAAAGGGATGACTGTTCCAGGAACACCTAGAAATGTGCTGAAGTCAGCCAAGCTGAGCTGATGTGCATATGCAGAGTTTCTGACTGAATTCATTCCAAACTACACTTTCCCGGTCAAACTTCGCAATAGAATTTGATCTTTTAGAGTCTATAATTTCATTGTACCAAGTTAGCAATGGTAAATGTTACTCCAAATGAATCCAACTAGAGAAGCTTGATTGTAGCTCAGTTTAATGTTTTGATCAAAAGCCATTTATTAAGTCTTTCATCACTTTAAAAAAAACCCCAAAAAACCCAAAAAAACCCCAAGCAGTTTCATTTTCTTTTGCAGGCAATGCAGAGAGACATTAAGTACCATAGATTCAAAGAGTTCCTGCTTAGTCACTCCCTTGGTGTGAGTTCCTGCGTTCAGAGAATTTAAGATTTAACTGAGCCATCACCTTTATCAAACTCCGCATACCTTAGTTTTATTTTGTGCATTCATATTGCATATCCACAGGACAATTAAGCCACAATCATTGAACAGTCTCCAAAAATTTTCACTTATGCTTCTAAGTCTGCATCTTCTAGTATTAACATTCTCCCGGACCCATGAGGACTGCTGGTGTCACCTAACGTATCAGAAAGAGATGGATGCCAGACAAATTATTTCTGCTCTGCATATCTATATGCCAGCCACTGCTTCTTTGCAGGGATCATCGTAAGCAGAAATCTATACCAGCTGAGCTGCCAAAACCTGAACTGGCATCACATACAGGAGCCAAACTGAGTGACTGAAGCCCTAAGATAACGTTCAGGAAGAGACTGCTTTGCTTGTTCCAAATGGGATTTTTTTTTTGAGGGTGTACGTGCAAGGTGAGGATTAGCTTACATTGCTTTCATGTTTATACTGTTTGAAGAGAAAAGAGAAAACAAGGAACACAAAGGAAAGCAGCAGGTGAGATGAGATCAACAAGCAGATGAAAGAGGCTGAGGACAGAGAGGAAGCAATCGGAGAGAGTATTTTTTTGCATTACAGCAGCACCCCTAGACCTCCAACAGGAGGAGGAAGGCCCTTGCAAGGCACTCCACAAGTGTATTAAACAACCTTTGCCCCAATAATTAGCAGAGCCCATTCGTGAGCTACAATGGAAATACCACGAAGCCTGCGTGAAATTTCTTATGCCAGTGAAGTAAGCCAACCCACGTGGCCGTGCTCCACAGCAGCTGGAGAACATGCACCCTGCACAGATGGTGGCTCACAGTGCAACCAGGGTAACAGGTATCTTCAGCTTATATGTATCGTTTCCTGATATTAAAATGAAAAGCTCCCCAATTTGTGGCAATGAAATAAGAATAGGCATAATCGCTCTGGGTGAAAAGTTGGAAGCGCTATCCTCCCTCTCCAAGGTGTGTTATTTTAGTTCACGTTGCGTAACAATGAAAGTTGTTGGAACAAGGCAGCGGAAAACACAACCATATCACTGGCAACCTGTTTCTCAAAGAAACTGTTTTCCTCCTTGCCAACGAGGCTTTCCTACCCAACCCTGCACTCAAAATTCCCACAATGTCAATGGGATGATGAGAGAATTAAAGACTTGAAGAAAAAAAGCCAAATTTACTCGCTTATTCAACTTCAAAAAAGCCTTAACCAAACAGACAACATCCAGGTCCAAACTTTTAGGTGCACCATACTCACAGTTCGTATGGGATTTTTCACAGCCTGTTATCAATAGACTCCAGCTCCTTTATTCCAATTCTGAAGCAGAGCTGAGCTCTATGGAAACTTTGTTCAAATTCATTTTCATTTTTCATATCAGTCAGAACCAAAGTCGGGTAAGAGCAGCACATCAGTTGAAGTTATATGGAACAAGTATGAAAACTAACTTCCAAGCCTTAAAGCCTGTTTAACCATAAAGAGATGTTTCTTGACCCCAAAGGTAAGATTAAGCCTCAGAGGGCTACCCAAACGGAATTTCAAGGTGCCCTAATAATTTTCCAAACGCTTTTCTGGCCAGCTTTTCTCCTCAGAAAAGCAACCCCAGGTGTCTAAGCCTGCATTGAAGGTATTGCCTGTCACATAATGATGTCTGTATCCTATCACCTAGGTACTGGTTCTTGATTACTGCAAACCATATTAATCAGGCAGGCTGCACCACAGACAGGCGTTTTACCAAAGAAAGAATTAGTGATCAAAAGCTGGAAATAGAAACCAGGACTTCTGAGGCAGGCTGAAAAGAAATCTGAGGAGAATCGACCTTGTAATCACCTGAAATGGAGAGCGACTGAGTCTGAAAGGCTTTTTCACTTTCTGGTGCAGAATGAAAAGAGCAGAGAGACTTTACAGCCTGTTAGAAATAAAGGAGGAGAAATGAGGTACAACTTTGGCGAGCAAGAAAAGAATGACGAGAAGGTCCTCATGAGGCCCCAGTTTGTGATTTTAAAATGCAGTCCCTGACAGCCCAGGAGCCACGACGGAGTCCGTTCAATGTATTTTTATTTATTCGCTGCTTATTAATCTCCAGTAATCACAAACGTTTACACTTCCTCCATCCCTCAGTTTGCCTTTTCTGTCAACAGACAGGACCGCTCACGAGGACTGCAGAAAGCCTCCTAAACCTGGATGCTTTGGGATGCTAATGGAGGCAATGCGAGTAGATGTCACCAGACCAGCCAGATTGCTGGCATGGAACTGAAAAGCAACAAGAAATCTAAAATATGAAGGACCCTGAATGAAATCAAAGGTCTCTCCACACAGCTTTCTTTAATAAAAAAAAAAAAAAAAAAAAAAAAAGAGTAACCACTGAGATATCCAGAGGCAGCCCATCTTTGCACACACTGTATTTCTACTAGTAGAACAAAAAGCCCCTGTTGTGCCGAGTTATTCAATCGGAGTGCGTCATTGTCGCTTACAGGTCTGATGCTGAGGTTCTCTAAGGACCTTAATCGCAGAGAGCCTGACAGTGACTCCGGGTGCCTGAGCCACGTGTTGCTTAAGTGTCAAACTCCATCAGGGCTTTAGCCTTGAATTTCTTTATGGTAACCTTCCAGTGTGTGAATGTACAATATTAAATAAAAGGACCCTCTTAATACTGTAATTTTAATAATTACCCATTTAATTCTAACAGTGACTCTAGTGGTGGGCACAAAACAGCATAGACAGATCAGAACATCAGGTGTCTATTCTATATGTATGAACTGACACGGAAAGGACGTTACTTAGCAGGGCCCGGCACTGAGTTCATGTCTCCTGGCTCCGAGCAGTGCCTTCATCACTCTTTTAGCAGTTATAAAGAGGGGGAAAGGGCACTACGCTTAAAGCATGCAACTGGAAATACAGAAATTCCCTTTCCTGATTCTAGGATTTAATAAACACCTGCAGCTCCTACTGATTTAGGTACCTCTGGAAATCAAAACATCCCTATATTATATTCTCTCTCCTCACTCTAATTCCCTTCTAACCTCCCTCCTTTTCAACTCCCATAAATAACTAATCTCTTTTTCACATTATAAAGAACTTTTTTTTTTTCCCCCCTCTTACAAAGCATGACAGCCTCTGGGATATTTCTGCTGGTAGTCCTGTAATGATGCATTTCTTTCATACGTCGTCAAAACAATAGCACATAAATGATGTATTACGGCCATGGATTATCCAAATGGCGGCAGCCTGATGACAGAGCGCCACAGTGCTATTAGAGCAACGTTGGCATGAATATTGCAGGCGTGCCATGAGAGTTACACTTTGGTCAAAACAAGGATTATTTTTGTGAGCTTGGGGGGAAAAGGAATGTAGTTAAAGTACACCAAACAATTACTGTACTTAACACGGTACTGAAATTACAATGTCTGTGTTTGCTTGGAAAATATATCACCATTGCTCCATGCCTGGGTGCTAAGAGATAATTCACCAGTGACAACCACCTGAAGTTTATTGGCTTCCATTTAAAAAAAATACCTGGGATAAACTAATGTCCAAATCTGTCGGTTTAAAGCTACAGAAGCCTTCAGACTACATGCGTACATAGAGAGAGACAAAATGATAGCCTGATTCTTATCTCACTCATTTAATAGCTGTTACATTTGTCTAACTTTAATGCCTTAATCTATTTTTCCAGAATTACACCACTGTAATTAAGACTGCAATTAGTCCTGTCATTTATAACATTTGTAACACTGCAAGGGTGAATACTCACTGATTTCTTTCAGCCCACCTTCCACCTACATACAACTGCTGCCATTTGAGCGGCAGTGCCACGTTTTCACTTCAGAACCTCAGATCCCCACACAATTAGGAAATGGTGTACTGTATAAACCAGTCCAGACACCCAGTAATATTAATGAAAATTGGTGGATTTTCAGAGCCCTGCACCCCACAGACCCCAAGGCTTTCCCGTTCAATTCCTTTGCTCTCCCCCAAACAATGGGCATTCCTTCAGGAAAAATTGCTATGCTCTATAAATAACGTTGTAACATTGGACAGCTTCCATCTTTGCAAGCAAAGCCCATTTCCTCCTTGGTATGCTTGACTAGAGCGAACTGAAAC